>JAECUM010059738.1:0-12565 GCA_016617855.1 Megalonaias nervosa
TGCTGTGGTGAATCCTTGGGCAAAACGTTGTGCTCCATTTACCTCGACAATAAATAACCATGTTGTGTTGTTTTGTGTTGATGTGCCGTAAAAGAACCACACTAAACCAAAATCACATTTCATTAACAATTATCGGGTTAGAAAGCTTATATTATTATATTTATAACTGTTACGGAGCACCAAGGACCAAGAAGAATTCACTGATCCTAGTAAACTTGTGTTAAAATCAAGCCCTGTGCCGTCTTAAGGTTGCCTTTTAGGTCGTCAAAAGGAGATATTTTTATATGGGGTTGGGGGGGGGGGCGTGGAGGGGATAGTACGCTCTCTGATGTCTACATTTTAAAAATCTGAGAACAAACGTGAGACCTATTTATAACAGTTTTAAAGACATCGATCTTATGTACAATTTAGAATACATACACTTCGTTGCTAAAACTTTAGTTAATCTACAGTACGTACTGAGCAAAGAAAATCGGACCTAGTACTAAACTCCAAATTTACTGTTATTTATTGATTGGAAATCAGCATTTAGGCTAAATACATACAATGCAAATAAACTGACTGGCGCATTTGAAGAAACCAAGGTCGTGCAAAATCAAACAAGTCATCAATTTTGAAAATGGCTCAAAGTATCGTTGACCAAAATTCGTCCCCATATAACGGTACTAAAATTTATTATCTTAACTCACTTGTGTGCATATGTATGTGTGCATGTGTATGTGTATGTGTATGTCTCTTTGTGTATGTATGTATGTATGTATGTATGTATGTATGTATGTATATGTGTGTGTAGGTATGTATGTACGTGCGGACGGACGAACGAACGTATGTATATATGTATGTATGTGCATACATATCTGAAAGCAAGTTTATCGTATGTCTGTCTGTTTATGCGTACTTATGCTTGCAAACATATAAATATATTGATGAAATACAAATATGTACTTTAAAATTTTGGATAATTAATGTAGTTCCGTCTTTATTATTTGATGAGTTCACGAGAAAGCGCTAAACTAATTGTTTAAGACAAAAAGATAAACTTACCCTGACTATTACCACAGACATTGTTCCTCCGACTCTACGTACTCCTGTTTATCACCATTCCACTTAAACGAATTCGTATAATCCTAGATATAATTATTAAATCAAGAAGAAGAAAGTCATGTGATAACAGACTAACAGTGAAAGTGATTGATGGTGCCCTCCTCGACTCTGAAAACGTTCTTATTTACACGGTCTATTCAATTAAATCAGCATCTTTTGTACGTATTCTCATTTTTCAAACAAGATGCCCCTTGGATTGTTCATCGCACAATGGGTTGCCTTTGAGTGACTTATCTTCTTATATACCCCTATGAATCACGTAGCTAACTTTGTATAATACTGAATGTCGTCTGCTCGCTTTCCCTTTTATTTCCAGCGCTCTCCGCGGGTCCTGAACACAAGGACGTGTCAAAGTTCCCGCATAAAGTGCTAATGCTAGTGTTTGAGGAGTCATTATTCTCACCACTGAGGAATTAATTTCACGAAACGAGATCCTCTGGAATACGGTAATGTATATCCATTCCAATCATAAATGAAATAGTGACAAGCACATCGATACCAATATCTCCTCACGAAATCTCCCGAACAGATATTTGAGTGATAGTGAAATGTGTCAATCCAACCATTTAGTCTCAACCTTATAGAAGTTAATAAAGCATACTAGATTACCGCAGTTTCCCATACTGATTCAATAATTTTCCTTGAAGTATTACAGAAACGTAATTCGATATTGTGTCAGCCCAATAAATGCGTGATCCCCTTGTAACAAATATGTACAAACTGAAGTCGACACGCTAACATACGCAGCTCTCTTTTGTCAGTATGTTTAATAAGGAAAGGCACTTGATAACCACCACGATCATATAAACTAGTTTAACTCGATTTGACCTAACGTGATCGCATAATCCACACATTAAATTTATATTGACATAAAATTCTGCAATAGAAGATTGAGTGTAAATGCTATACTTGAAAATAATATAGTAAAATGAATAGACGTTAATATTTCGATTTCAAAATGACGGAGAAGTTAATGAGTTACAAAGCTGACACTTGTAAACTACGTCGTGTATTTCCCATTCTTACATTATAGGGGACAGGCAATCAGGGCAGTTCCAAGATCGCTACCACAGAATGTCTAACATTTATTCAGTATGAACTTACAATATGAATCATACCACTGAACATTATTAGACTGTATTCATTTCATGACTTGGGTAAGATCATAATTGTTTCAGAAAGAAAACAAACTTCCAAAACAACCTCCAATTTTCAGAATGAATGACTTTTTCCCTAATATTTTTTATTAAGTTATGAACAATCTTATACCATCTCTGAGATGGTTGGTAGTTTTAATGACACTTTAAACACACTGTTAGTAAAAGGAAGTGGGAGCTCAATGCCCTTAGCAAGGTCACAGAGAAGTATCCAACCCGGGCTGTCCTGGAAGGTATCGAACAGCAACTCTTGAAGTGCGAGTTCGATACTCTACCATCTTAGCTATAACGGCACCCCCACCATCCTGAGGAAACAAAAATTTTGGTTATAATTGTCAGAATGTTATATTTTGTTTTCATCTTGATGGTTCTTGGCGAGGTGGTTGCAATGCAATTGGGAAACTTTCTAAGAGGAACTGACCCATTTTATCTGTAATCTTTTCTAAATGGCTTATGATGATCCCTCATTGTATTCAGAGTTAGTGCAATGCAGCGATCTCTCAAGACACGATGAAGTCAATTAGCAATAAATAATTTAAAAAAAAAAAAAAAAAAAAATTAAACGTTTCAACTGCATGAGTTTCATCAAATGTTTTGGAACATTTTCGCTTTAAATATTAGCTTTTTAGAGTTTAATTTGTCAAATTGCGCCAATTCAGAGTAGACGATCTAATGGCCAGTGTCGTGATGGCAAATATTACAAAATGGTGCTTGATGATGATTTCCTGGCGGGAATCGGTCAAGTATTTCAACTGCACATGTAAACAACGTGACTCCGAGATTAAAACCAGCGAATCTCGGACAGGATGCATTTCCTTGGAGGTTTCAGGAGAAAAAGCGGCAGAGAATGCACGCTGATGTAGAACAACAGCAGTCCGTTAAGTGACATTTTTTCGTCTTAATAACTTTCTGTCGATGATAAACTCGATTATATCATGCTCAGCCTTATGAATCTTAATGAACTTGATGACATTGTGACATCACTAGTGAAAACCGAATTAAAAATGGCACTGATGTTGCTGAGATGAAGGGTGGCTTGAAAGATCTTGATCATGAATCAGGGGTAATATGTATGATCATATAAATGCATCAGTCAGCCAAATTATATGTTTTTATGTATTTGTAGTGTTTCGTATATGTAATTTAATTGCTTGTGTGTTAGTTTTAAATTCTCTTTTATTTTATTTTTTATTTCATTACGTTATTGTAATTATAACTTTATTCACTGGATTTGACTTTTCTTCGGAAGGTTCAGTTTTCTGTTTTGAACTAATAACAACGCAGTTCGATTGCTACATTTTTATTTTTAGCTAACCTAGTTCTTGACCTTGGTTCCGATTTTGTAAACATTGAGTGAAAATGATTGGTCATTACCAAGGTCATGTTCAGCCCACGTGTTAGTCTGTTGTAAACAGTTTTATTTTAAAAATTTATTTCCAGTGTGGGAATCTGATTCTTAGATAGGATTATTCTAGCCTACGTGCAAATTTGCATTTTTTTACTGCGCTGTTCAAGTTAAGTGACCACGTGGGCCATCATGTGATCTAAAATCGCGGGTTAAAACAGACATTTTCTAGTGGATTTGATCAGTCGTAAAGATATACCTTCGGGCTCAAGGTATTTGTCTTGTTGTTCCCATTTGAGTTGATTTTCGCATTTAAAATAATTTATTTTCACCCTGGAAAATACTCTTCTTCAACGAAATTCTTGGACAAAGACATTCACTAAATTATTCGGAATTCAAAAGCCGGAATTATATTCTTGGTGACTCAACAAGGAACTGTTGATACAGCAACACAAACTGGTTATAGAGGACGTAAGCGCCTTCCATATTGGAACTTCATCGAGATTCGAACTTGGATTCAGTTAGAACTGTTTAGTGATAGTACTTATATTTTTCAATTCTAGGATTAATTTTTGGATTATATTCACAAACGGTAAGTCCTATTTCATATTTTTACCTTACTTTCTAGGGAAATAAATTATTTTGTTAAATTTCCAAAGCTTGTTGACTTCGTTCTTTTCTTTTGTTACTCTTGTACGAGCCTACACGTAACAGTAGCTTGTCAGATCCTGTTATGTGTGCTACAGGTTTGAGACAGGGAGAATGTTTATGTCTCTTTTTGTTCACTATGTATATAATGGCTAAAAAAATCTGACAAGAATAAACTGATTTGACCTGACAGGATCTAATCACTTATGCATAGAAAAAGAAATTCGACCTGTTTGCTTACGCATCTTGTGGATAATATATGTCTTTTTCTTTTTCTTAAAACACAAATTAGAGATACTTTCATTCCGGGTTAGTAGTCTAGGTTATCTTCCTCAAGAAGAGGTCGTTTGTATGTACATCGTTAAGATTATATTTTTAGTTTAGATCATATCTAAATACTGTTAAAATTCACAAACATATGGTCTCACTTTCATGATTCAGTGTCTCTTCCCACCAGCTTCATAATGAAACTGGAAAATGGGATAAACCACTCCTTTATCAGAAAACCAAATGTGCCTGCCCTATGTAACATTTTCGAAGACAAGTTCTACTCTGTTTAAGACTGCTTTATGAACTATGATCCTCGCATAAGTCATGTACCTAAATATTGTATAACTAAACTAGATAAATTCATTGAATTGTTGCATTTGGGTGTCATTCAACCTTGAGTAGGTATGTTTACAAAGTTTTCCAAAAAAGAAATTTTTACTGCCGTCTTTCCTGAAACTGAAATGATCTATCCTCTAAATTTACCATTATCGCTAAACTTGATAATTACTACACATAAAATTGTTTGAAATATTAAGCACCAATACGTTACTGACATGTTCATGTTTTCCTTTACTTTGTGGTATCTTCCCCCAGTTGTGAAGAATCATGTCATAAATGTATATGGTTAATATAAATGTAATAGATCATGAATTCAATAAGGATAGCATCTTTATGCATTACTTTTTATATTTGCTTACCGTGTGTGTACTAAGTAGCCATTGGTTTAAAGCGAAATAAATGTGTCTTTCTTGATAATGTCACTTTTCCGAGCAAACCTGTCGAAACTAAACACACCTTATAAATCTTTTATGACTTATTTCTTAACCACAACATTAGCAGTAAAATGCTAATCGGCCATTTTGTTTCACCAACATCCTTACATTTTACGCTTCCTTCCTGTTTTCACAAGCTATACCTGTACTTATCACTAAACAGTCGAGACTACTATTATATATACCACATGCACCTACTACAATGTACACGCAAGCTTTAAATTAACAAATAAGTATATGGATCCAAGTTGAAGCCTGTCATCAAGGTGAAGTCATGCTTTTCATGAAAATATAAATCAAATTAATTTGAGCAAGCCAATAATTGACACTGTTAAAATTACGTGAACCGAGCAATAATAGACTTTGTTTACATTACATGCATAAGACAAAATTCCGTGCATGAAACTGAAATTTTTATCGGAGGTTAATACATCAATAAGAGTCAAAGAGAAATATACTGTATTAAACGGACTGTTGGACTGATAGCAGTGTATGTTCTTTCTTCCTAATTAGCCCGTGCAAGATTAACATCGATTACATTCTGCACATTTCATTGTGTCTAGTTAAGAAAGCTTTCATTCCTTACCTTCAATAAGAAGTGCATTCTCTACATGTTCCTTTTCGGATCGGCTTCCATGACTGAGCAATAAAGAAGCGCTACAATGTGTCTTTCAAAATCTGATCTCATATGTGTGAATAAATGACAAGAATGCTTTTATAACCCACTGAAGTCTGGATTGTTTTAAGAAATATCTGATCGATCGGCGATTTCTGGGCCGATTGATGTCCTACAAGTTCTCTCTATAGATATGACTCAATTTCTTGTGAAATATCTTGCTACAGTTCAAAAGGTATATAATACGGTTGAATACATTAGAGTATGCACATTGCTTATTATGCATATTTGCAAATGTATTACGCATATTTATATGACTGATAAACCAGCATATCTTGTAACACTAGAGAGTCCTGGATAAGAAGGAATTTATTTCGCCTATCCACTATTTCAAATTTTGTATTCCTTTCAATTTTTTGTTGTTCAAACAGTATATTTGATTACCTTCCTGCTAGAAAACAACACTGACTGGTGTCTATACATTTTTTTTTTCTTCAAATCTGTAAGCACCAGGTTTATGAAACGATTTCGATAAATTTAGTGCCGTTTAATTATAACTTGGAAAGTATTCAGCCCTGTGTTTGGGGATTTAACGTACCTTTAACAGTTACAATGAATGTAGTGTGGCGGTTATGGTGATGTCTAGTACTGGGGTATCATGCCGCAGACACGTAGCATCATGTCCCACCCAGTCACATTATCCTGACACCAGGCCAACCAGTCCTAACACTAACCTCTTAATGCTGAGCGCCAATCAAGGCAGCTGCTAGTACCATTTTTATAAGACTTTGGTATGACTCAGCCTGGGTTCGAACCCACGACCTCCCGCATCTGAGGCGGACGCTCTAACCACTTAGGCCACCGGAGCGGTCCAACCCTGTCTGTATAAATTAGGGTAAATTTATTGCCAGGCCCTATTACAATCAGAACATAAGGAACAATACACTTAACCAGAAAGACAGAGTGTTCACTAATCAAAATAAAATACTTAAAAAATAATTTTAAAATCATATCACCTCAGATTTGACAGAATTAAAACTTGCAATAAGTCCCATATATAACAATAAATAATCAGGAACTATGATCTCTTACTTACAATAAAGCGGTCGATTCGGATGTATTGCGTTGTGCTCTGTGTGAACGTTACAAAGGCAGGTATGACTTGGTGTAAGAGAGAACTCTGATGATATCAGATTGCAAGCAAAAAAAGAACGTTAATGACAGGTTA
The DNA here is from genome assembly GCA_016617855.1 of Megalonaias nervosa. Taxonomy (NCBI): domain Eukaryota; kingdom Metazoa; phylum Mollusca; class Bivalvia; order Unionida; family Unionidae; genus Megalonaias; species Megalonaias nervosa. The sequence continues at coordinate 7,142 of JAECUM010059738.1, forward strand.
GCGATGATATCAATCCATATTGAAATAAAATCGATCAGATACACTCATAACCTCTTTGATACAGAACACAGTTTGGTATAGTGAGAGAGAGAAAGAGTACAACCAATTTAATTTACTGGTTTCTAGTGCAAGTTCACGATACAGCGCTGGGGTGGTATAATTTACAGGAATTAGTATCAATTAACATCTATATCAGATGCAAACCTGAAGACATGCAATTAATTAATAAAGCCGAAATAATTTGCCTACAACGCTTTCCATTGGTGACAACGTGATTGTGCCTGTGAGTTCTGTGTGATGAGCTAATTCGATGACCTTTAAGAACAGGCTCCGATAAAGCAAAAACCAGAAAGTAAAGAAAAGAAAAAGGAAAACATCTTTTAAACAAAAGCTGGTTTGAAAGGTGGTGTGAAAGACTTCATACCCAAATCTAGCTTTAAGTTTCCATAATTCGACGTCAAGTATAGTTTCTTTCTAGACCGCATGTGGACTTTGTAGTGATGTCTAACACTGGGGCATCAGGCAGCAGACATAGCATGATGTCCCACCCAGTCACATCATCCTGACACCAGGCCGACCAGTCCTAACAGTAACCTCTTAATGCTGAGCGCCTATCGAGACAGTTGTTAGTACCATTTTTATAAGTCTTTGGTACTACTCGACCGGGTTTAGAACCAGCTACATCCCTCATTCGAGGCAGACGCTCTAACCACTAGGCCACCGGAGCGGTCGAGAGAGAGAGAGAGAGAGAGAGAGAGAGAGAGAGAGTAAATCGATTCCGCTCGTAATATGTTTGCTGAAGATATCCTATTTCTGTCATTCATTAAAAAAGTAAAATCCAATTTTGAAAGTAAATCCGTGGTAATTGAGAAAGCGTTTTTCATTATATAATTGATAAGACAACCGAGCGTTTTCGCCTGAATTATTCTGCTCGATGGATCAGATAAAATCGATAGCATTTTAATAAAGGGTGCCAGATCTTGTTACGAGTTGGATACTTCAGAGAATTGTTTATTGTTTGCTCTATCGACTGGGGGTAGAAGGAAAAGCGCCAAAACCGGCCACCCCTGTGTCCCTAGAGTATTGTTTTACGGTCTTGAGAAGTTGAGACCACCTCTATTGTTGGCAACAGGTGCTTGCATATTCTCCCTAGGTATCAATACTTCTATTTGTTGCACATGTGTGTGTTCATTGACTAAGAAATATGTTATGCCTTCCACCTACAGTCTCTTTAAGAACTCTCTCGACCATTTTCAAAACAAAAGTTGTCTTTATTGATCAAATTTCTCAGAGCAAATGTTCGTCGTTATGTACTTTTACCAACCCAGAAAATGTCCATATTTGATTTCTGTTTTAATATACACTATGAAAAATGTAGGCTTTGTCCAAGTTCTTTTCTGGTTTTTGTTATTGGTTGATTTTCCTTTTTGTTGTTTCTTTTTTCTTTTCCTTTTTTATTTACTATTTGGCCCGCTTTGGATTATCCTTTGAATTTGATGGATAGTAAGTTTAAAAGTCACTTGATACATCTGACATGCACACATTCTGATAATCCCTGTTGGTAAAGGTGAAAGTTGGAAAAGTATGTAAGACTATATTTATAGGCATGATTGAAAGATTTCAATTTACAATCTTTGACAATGGCGCGCTAACTGTCTATATTGGTACACTTAAAGAGATCAGGACGATTTTTTCCCTCCTAGCCATCAAACAATATCTCAAAGCAACCAGCGATTTCAACACAGATGTCAAGAGCTGTTATAAATTGCTTCTCTTTTTAAATCATGTTGCAATGACGTCCGGCAAACCCCCATGGTACTTAGGTAATAAAATAAATAAATTGTCTTTGATTTCAAACTAGATCTAGTTCCAAGTCTATGCTAATTATGTCAAGTTGGAAGAATCTGTTCCGATTACAAGTAGACCTGAATATTTCCATATACATGTATTTATTTCTCTGCTAAAGATAGCATTTCGTTCAAATATTGAATTACTGGATATGCAGATATATCAAATCTTTATCGCTTATTTCACCTCTTTTATTTGTTTGCATTTATCTGTATCAATAACAACCTACTGCCACGCTGTCAAATAAAAAAATATACCTCTTGCTAAAAATATACCTCTTTCTCAAAGAATCTAAGTTGTAATTACTCGCCTCGTTTATTCTTCTCAGGAAAGTTGCTCAAGGTAATTGTTTCTTTTTTTCTCAGTGTGACTATAATTTCATCAATAATCAATCAAAAGCGAAACATTTTCACGATGTAAAGTAGTCCCTATCCATTCTCTATCGATACCCTCATCCTTTCCGAAATTACACATGCCCGACTCCGTACCTAATGGTAAGGCATCAGCAATAGAAATCAAAGGGATTACAGATGTGTATTTTTACATCTGATAAACGGTCGCACGAGATGAAACACATTAAATTACTCTACCTTCCAGTTTGATTCTTTGAATCATTTTCAATATGTGTGCTGTGCAAATATACACAGGAACGATGACATAGCACAATTACATGAACTTTACCTGGACGGGGAGGAGGAGGACGAATTCTGGTCGGTATAAAGAGATTAAATTGTGATATACTGCTACTTATAAATACAATTATACTAATAGTCAGCAGTAATGATTTTGAAATTCAAAATAACCCACAGCTCCGGACAACACTGCAATATCGAAAGCCTCAAAGTACAGCTACGGAAAACACTGACAGTAAAGGGAATCAATAACTTAAGAAAGAATATAGTAATGACAGTCCGTGCTATGATTACACTAATAATTAGAGTAAGTTTTCCAAACCAACACCATGCTATATACAATATATATGATTGAGGACTCACACCACTAATTAAATCTCCATAACAGACCATTAACTTACTCTCCATAAACATCAATGTTAACGCTTGAGAGAATAAACCATTGTATGCACTGCATGTCTCTGTACATAACACATCTATTTATTTATGAAAGGTAGAGCAAAATTTTTTACAGTTATAATGGGTTGCTTCGCGGCATTGTTTTGAAATAAATGTCAGTAAGATGGTTACCGGTAAATTCTACCTCAAACAACAATCTCGCACCGGGTAAGCGCATTACAGTCTTTGCTGCCGCAAAAAGTTGAAACTGTGTGAGTGCAGAGGGGAATCATTCAGAAGATGACAGAACTGATAAACATATCATAAAATTTAAAACGGACCATTCCACTCTGATAATACAGACAATGACTCGTATACTATAAAAGCTCTGTAGTCATTGGTCTTTACATTATTCCTCGCGCTGTAATAATTCATTTTTAATGAACATCAATTTCAGTAATGCGCTTGCTTTGCACTTGTTCGATCCAGTAATGGATTCCCATTTACGAAATATGCAAGAGCATGTGGTCGCACTCATCCTTGTTATACTTTAGACGTGCAAAACTGTGATATTTTTCAAAATATTATGTTAGAGGTAAACAAATTGTGAGATCTTATCCTGTTTTTGACGCTCATCTATGTACACTGATGTATAATGCAAACAAATTGTCCTTTGGATTCAATTTAACTATATATTATGAAGTTCCACTTTGTATGGAATAAGTATTCAGAGTCGTGACAGAATTAATACTAGAATAAAAGACAACCATTACAAATATTTAACTCTTTGAGAAAATGAAGCAGAAAAATGCAAGACTGTGAAATTGTTGAAAGTCAACACATCGCTGTATGTCAGTCAAACCCTAACATGTCGAATATCCATGAACCGCCGACCAATACTATCAGTGGCAAAGGTGCGAGGCATCACGAAATTTACAGCACGTAACCTACTGCCTCTGCATTTCAAATACAAATTGAAATCGTCATAACATCAGCAACCAGTTTTCATAAAAATTGTATTTGACACTAAAATGTGAACAGTAATTCACATGGGAGAAATGTCAGCATAGAATACTTTAATTTTACGTGATGTGCTACGCCGATAAGTAGGAGTGGAGATCTCTTCTCTAGCAATAGGTCAATTCTGCTTGAATTTTCTCACAACAGGTAAGCTGTATCGTTGCTAACTTTACATTTTACACGGATATACGTCTCAAATTCACTTCACAAGTGCTTTGTTGGTGTAGAAGCATTCTCGACAACCACTTCATTGTTTACGTAGACTGTGTGACTTACCTGTGGTGAAAAAATCCAACAGAACTAGGGTAGTTCTATTTCCTACCTTCGGGGAGGTACAATAAAACTCTAGGGTACGGCCGCTCCCCTCCTGACATGAAGGCTAAATTCAGAGTTAAACATATTTGCGCAGAGAGGGGTGAGGTTACAGGGTCCAGCTCTGCAGTCTAATTTATTTAAATTACTTTTATTGATTTAAATGCGTGCCACCAAATTGTTTCCATTAGGTTTTTAAAACATTAAATACTTCAGAACTCATTAGTATGATAAAAAAATAAAATAAAATGTAATTTGGCCACTGTCTATAATTTTGTCTTTTAGTATCGTCTTGTTCCTTCACATTGCCTTTTCTTCAGTCCGTCCGTCTTTTTCCTGCCTGTGTGTGTTGATTTGTCTGTGTGTAACCACATATGTTTGTCTGCCTCTCCGTCCCTCCGCCCGACCGTCTGTTTGTCGCTTGTCCGTCTGTATTCAGTCGGTGTCTGTCGACTGTAAGTGTGCTTATCCAGCTGTTGACAATTATATGAAACTATCATCAATGTCTATAAACGTTTTCATTTTTTTAAACATTTTTATGAACAATGAAATCTATATCAGTTTCTTATGCACATGAATATAATAAGTCAAAGATTCAAAATTGTTACACAAATTTTTCGTATATTGTTCAGAATTTATGATTGTAAACAATGTACTCTCGTTATAATATTTGCATATAATGTGCATGGACCGTCATTACCCATGTTCGTGTCATATTGTTCACGGTACCTAAAAGCGAAAGCTACACAAAAGTTACGTTACACACAAGAGCGTTAGCATTAACTTATGTATACGTTGTCAAAGGAGCACTGCTTCGTGACTTCCTTTCCTTTCAGTTTCGTTAAGACAACAAACTTGCTACGTTGTTGCTATACATAATGTTTTTGCTTTTTATTCATGTATGTTGGATTTTGGCCAACATAGACAAAGTATGTAAGATTTGCTTAAATACTTCTCCGCTGATAAGTGGTTTGAATCTAATTTACGACAGTTCAGAAGGTGAAAGGGTAAACTATTATTTCTTCCCGCGATCAACATTATCTACCTACTGTGTCTTCTTCTTTTGAATAATAGCACATGGTTTAAATTAAATTTGTTTTCTCTCTCTCTCTCTCTCTCTCTCTCTCTCTCTCTCTCTCTCTCTCTCTCTCTCTCATGGATATTGACTTGATCGACAACTGAAATATATCTGAATAATAAAGTTTATATATATATATATATATATATATATATA
>JAECUM010059739.1:0-32248 GCA_016617855.1 Megalonaias nervosa
CTAATAGGCTGATCCTAAACCAAAAACAGATTCTGGACCAGAACTCCAAGGGCCTTCTGGATTAGCCTTTTTTAGTGATAAAATATTTTTTTTTTCAGTATAGTAATAGGCTGATCCTAAACCAAATGCGGATTCTAGATCGGAGACACCCCCCCCACCCCTCTACAAAAATTGGAAAGATGATCTACAACTGTTGTAACCATATTTTATGATAATTTTTTTCGTACCTGCTGACTCTCATTGGTAGGATATCTGTTAACATACTGCCAATAATACGAAACTCGCGTATTAAATCGTCCATATCATATTTTACACCTCGCAAATAAGATCGTATTTGATCAAGTAATTTTTTGTAAGTGATACTTGCTGTTTTACAAGAATTTTTTTTTTTGTTCCAAGTTTAGGTTCAATTTTTTTACAAGTGTTGAAAGAAAGACACCGACACCAGATATTATTAACAAAAACGGATTTAATGATGCTCCACTTGAGATTATACCAGAGCTAGTAATTAACAATTGCAAATATGATATTACTCGAAGTATTCTACGGTAGTATTTATAACATTCCTTTACACACCAAAGGATACCGCTCCGGTGGCCTAGTGGTTAGAGCGTCCGCCTCGGATGCGGGAGGTCGTGGGTTCGATCCCCGGCCGAATCATACCAAAGGCTTACAAAAATGGTACTAACAGCTGCCTCGCTTGGCGCTCAGCATTAAGAGGTTAGTGTTAGGACTGGACGGCCTGGTGTCAGGATAATGTGACTGGGTGGGACATCGTGCTACATGTCTGCGGCATGATGCTCCAGTGCTAGACATCACTATAAACTGCCACACTGCAGACATCGTAGTGATATGACTGAAAAATTGTTAAAGCTACGTTAAAAATCTAAATCACACACACACACACACACACACACACACACACACACACACACACACACACACACACACACACCAAAGGTTTTTATGATAAAAATGTATAATATTGTACTAGTGCGTCAACATCTTGTTTTGGAATTTCTTCTGAAATATGATTGAAATCGATTATATGTTTTTTCATTATACAATACTTTATACAAAGACAAAAGTTCTGGCACCAGCAATTGAATCAAGAAACTCACGAAATTTATTATTATTCGGATCAGCTATAAAAATTCTGTACTTGTCATAAACATCTGACGAAGTATCCTTATATCGTTCATCTGTTAGTACCTCATTTTTCTTTAACCAAGCGTATGAGTCAAAAGTATTTCCTACTTCAACCGCATACAAATCTGTTTCATTCACTAAATTACTGTAATCGCTTTCTGTTTTATCAATATAACCAAATACCAAGCTTATTTGATCTAACGTGTAATTTTTTTAAAACAAGATGTTGTCTGATAATTGCATATGCGACCACGAAATTTGCTAGCATTAATTTTTTAAGCTTATATAGTTCAACTGTGAGAAAACCAATAACAGAAGCTACTTTTAGCATTATTTTTTCATATGGTTTTGTGAGTATTTTCTCAATTTAATCATAATAATTTCGTAATGACAATTGTCTAGAGCGTTGGAGTGATGGAAATGGAATATCATCTTCTTCACTTATATCGTAATAAGAATCAATTTTTACTTCCAACTTTGTTTGAGTTGCTTCTTCAAAAAAAAACGTTTTTCGCTCATCCTCACTAAGAATACTAATTTCATCATCAAAATCTTTAATTATCTTTAGAGATCTGTCAACAATAATCGGATCAAATTCTAGTCTTTTACGTATCATTGGTAAAATTGCTTTTGCATACACTTTAATAAATAATTCCGTATCAACCGTCATAGTAACGATTTTAATTAAGGTTTCTTTATCATGGTAGTACATACCGAGATACTTAAAAATTTCTCGTTTTGAAAAACTATTACGTAACTTTCTGTTTCTCATTATTCCTAATATCCTAGATTCAGCTAGCTTGTCGAGACGATCATGGTTATCATTCATTTGTTTTTCCAACTGTGCTACTCGTGATTTTAATAAACCTGATCGTATTATCATTTTTATTATTTCATAATCAAGCTCAATCAATATTTTTTTCAACAGGATTTCAGCTTGTTTTTGTTCTTCTAAACAATCATCAGGATGAGAGTATCTACTTATAATATCAAAGTTTTCTATTGCTCTTTTTAGTTGTGGTCCTCGCATATGCATAACAAGAACAAATTTTTTTCTCCTTCTGGCAATGAAAAGTTTATCATTGTAATTAAAAAAAAATTTCTGGTATTTATTAAACTTGCCGCTAGCGAATCATCTCCAACATTTTTTTTCGGGTTAAAAATATTATCATAAAATTCCCTCGCAACAGTTATAATTGGTGGTTCCGACATTATTTTATAGCATTAGATTAAATTTGATCACAATGATCATACCTGATGATCGAGTGTATATATTTGAAATGCGGTCAGTCCTGGGAATGGATGTTCAGCAGCAAAAACATTAACTCGAAAATATAAGTACTTGTTGACAATATTTTCTGTCGGGATTATAAAATATTGTGCTGTTAAAATATACGTATTTACTGCACTATATAATGTTGTCCAGTCGATATCATTTTTTGATCCTTCCAATTGCCAATTATAAATTCGGCCAACACTGGAGTTTGATCTGCCGCGCAAATGAAATTGCCAAATAACAACTGCAGTAGGACATTTAATTTTAATCCAAAAGTTTTCAACTTCTCCGTTGGTCGTCCACTCATGTCTATCAGAGAAAGCGTAATAAGGATAATTTTCAGGATAATATGCTGATGCGCTTACCTCAAACACGGCTCGGTTGCCAGTTGCTTTATAAAGTGTTGGAATATACCCAACATTATTTTTAGTTCGTTTTATACCACTAGACAGACTATCAACATAAGCTTTATTTGTCAGATCATTATAGTTAACTGGAACATATGTCGTAGTTATTTTTTTTGTTTCTCATGTTTATGTTGCCTGTCACTGGTCCACCAGATTTCTTAAAATATGGGGTAAGTTCTTCCTTTAACTGAGCATAACTAATATCATCAGTATCGGCTTGTGGTGAGGTTGTTGGGTAGTCCAGATATTTTTGAGTTATTACCCATTGCAAGGTTACCTGTCATTGTGTCACGGGTTTTATTAAGTTTATTATCGTCAACAGATTTTAGTTGTGCATAACTTACAGCTTGTGTTTGATTTAAATTTTCTGGTGGATATACAGTCTCTAAACCTAACACTCGTCGACCTGACATATCTAAGTTACCGTTTAAAGTTCCGCCTGTCAGTGACAACTTATTATCCTCGACGGATTTTAGTTGTGCATAACTTACAGCTTGTGTTTGATTTAAGTTTTCTGGCGGATATGTAGTCTCTAAATTTATAATTTTTTTACTTGACATGTTAATATTACCTATAACCGTTCCGCCGATTTTATCAAGTTTGTTATCATCCACATACCTCAACTGTGAATAACTTACCGCTTGTGTATGATTTAAGTTTGCTGGCGGATACCTGGTCTCCAAATTTATTATTTTTTTTTCTGACATATCTAAGTTACCGCTTAAAGTTCCGCCTGTCAGTGACAACTTATTATCGTCAACAGATTTTAGTTGTGTATAACTCACCGCTTGAGTTTGATTTAAGTTTGCCGGTGGATATCCAGTCTCTAAATTTATAATTTTTTTCCTGACATATCTAAGTTGCCACTTAAAGTTCCGCCTGTCAGTGACAACTTGTTATTATCCACATACCTCAACTGTAAATAACTTACCGCTTGAGTTTGATTTAAGTTTGCTGGTGGATAACCAGTCTCTAAATTTATAAATTTTTTTCCCTGACATATCTAAGTTGCCGCTTAAAGTTCCGCCAGATTTATCTAGTTTATTACCGTCGATGGATTTTAGTTGTTTATAACTAACAGCTTGTGTATCAACAACATTTTTTGGCGGGTACGCTGTTTCTAAATCTAGTACTCGTTGATTTGACATAGGTTTCCTGTCATTGTGTCGCCGGATTTTTTTAGATAGCCCGATAAATCAATATTGCCGTTTGTTATTGTAGCCGATGAATCTCCTAATGTTGTTCCAAATTTTGTATAATGGCTCATTATTTATTTAATATAACATAAAATGTATAACAAACAATGGCAAAGTTAACGACAACGTCGTTACCGATATTAAATTTTGATACAGAGCGGTTGGTGAAACATAAACATAACAATGAACTTCCAGATTGCCATTATCTTATTGTTGGACGAACTGGATCGGGAAAAAACAAATTTGCTTATGAATTTACTGCTGGGCGATAATTTTAATTACGATCGCGTTTATATGTATACAATTAATCCACAACAAGATAAGTACGAGCTACTAAGTGAATATAATAACAAACTTCGCGATGATCTTGATGCTGGTGAAGATTTTTTTATTATCAGACAACCAGAAGATCTTGTTCCAGTTGATCAACTTGATTCGGCCGAGCATAAGATAGTAGTTTTTGACGATATTCCGCTAAATAATGTAGAAATGAACAAAATAAGATCATATTTTTCACTGTCGCATAATAAGAAATGTAATTCTGTTTATTTAGCCCAAGGTTTTTACAATGTTGACAGATTTATTAGACGAAATACTGTTTGTTTTATATTATTTCCGGGACTGGGCAATGTTGACGTTAGAAATGTTGCAAACGAGCAATGTGGCGATGTAATAAAAGATAAATTTATTGAATTATATCATAAGGTGACAGCGGATAAATATAACTTTTTCTTGTTTGATAAATTAGCACATAATGCAACCAAAATGTTTCGTTGTTGTATTGAAAATTATCTGCAGTAAGTTTATATAATAATTATGGACAAACGAGCAAAATACAAAAAACATATAGAAGATCTAAAAAAAACTTGCTCAATCTCAGGCAGAATTTAAGAAGCGAGTACAGCAAGCACGACGTGGACAAATAACTGCTGCAGAAACAGCGGCAATAGTTCTCAAACCAGTTACTGAGGCACTACTTGGAAAACAACCTGAAACTAAGCAGCTGTCAGAAGAAGAACTTAAGCAACTACAGGAAAAAGGTTCAGTTGGTATTTTTAAAGAACAACAAGAAGCAGCTGCCGCAAAAATTATTGGTAGATCTGACGAGGAAAAAAAAAGATTAGCTGAAGAACTTTCAGCACATATTCTTAATCCTGTTACTAGACAAGCTGAAATAGATCGGCTGATCAATAATCCACTTGAATTTGAACGACGATTAGCAAGTTTAACAGTTGGGCCGATTAGAAGAAAGTTAGAAAATATAATGAAAAAAAAATTGAAGAATCAGGAGATGTATTTCAGGAGATGTATTTGGGAAAAGAATCTTCTCCAAGAGGATTATCACAATTTGGAAAGATTTAAAAGATATAAATAACAAAATAGAAAATTTTGAGTATAAAACATTTAACATATACTACATTTTTAAAGATTCGAGAATATACGATATTTTAAAAAAAAAATATAATACTGATGAAAAAATTGCACAGTTAACGCAAATATTGGAGGAAAATAAGAAACAGATTGATTTAGTAGTACCGGACAATGTAGAATATGACATAGCTATTAAAAAATACCGACAAGGCATTATCGCCGATCTTTATATCAAAGCTCTTAATCAAATAATTAATGAAAAAAAGTTCGATCATCACAGCAATGTTTTGAGTACCATAGCAAAAGAAATAGATTTAAAAAGAGTATCAGCTGCGAGTCTGGTGGAAACTGATAGACCAGCGGAGATTGCGAAACCACTAGTTATATCGCCAGGGGAAACTGAAAGTAAAATAACTGGAACAGGTATAAAAATATATACATCAACTGCTGAAATGATAGGCAGATTAATGCTGTTGATATCATCAAAGGAAGCCGGGAATGTTGGCGCTGAAATTGACAGTGAAATTATTGATATACTTGATTATTTAAGATCGGAAAATTTATTAACATCTGACGAATACGAAACTTTACATAGCGATTTAATATAAAATTTTGTAAATGTCAATTTTGTAGATGTCAATTTTGTAAATGTCAGTTTTGTTAAAAATGTTATAAATAACAATGTCAACAACATTATTACTAGACTCTAATACGGCCGTGACAGCTAACGCAAAAGATAGCGCAAATTTTTCAGTAAATTATATTCCACCGATACAACTTGATACTGAAAAACAGTACGAAATTGGACTAATTTCATGTACGTGTTGGCATTCCATGGCTAACGTAAAAACTGGAGTAAATGATGAATTTACGTTTTATTCTACCTCCAACGGTGTCATTGGGTCATTTGGAGTTAAAATTCCTCAAGGAGCCTACAACATAATTGATTTAAATAAGACGATACGCGAATTAATAATAACATATATAGATACAGTAACCGCTGACAATTTTGAGCTAACACCAAATTATAATACTTTACTTTAATAATATTAAAAAATAATTTTGAAGTAGATTTTTCATCAGCAAAGAGCATAGCGTCGCTGATTGGATTTACTCGTGAAAGTTATGGATCTGAAGCAGGACAAACTATAACATATGACGGTTAACTGCCAGTAAATATAACTGACGTAAATACAATACTGATAAATTGCTCCATTGCGTCTGGATCTTACTCAGCCCAGGGCAGTAAAGGACAAACGATATATAGTTTTTCGCCAGATGTTCCACCGGGATCGCTCATGCAAATTAGTCCGCTGCAAGTTATTTATTATCCGCTAAATGTTGAAAATCAAATAACGAGTATAAATATGCAGTTGACAGATCAATCTGGACGACAGCTGGATCTGAATAACGAGGTTGTTACTTACTATTTACACTTACGTACAATCAACTTCGGTTTTATGCAACCTCAGATATAATGAAACAAAAAAAATTTTACCGAAGAAAAATAGTTGGTGGATTTTTGGGAAATATATTTACTAAAATTATTGAAAATGTTCCGGGAATCGCGCATAAAGTTGCACCAATTGCACTAGACGCATCAAAAGCTTTTGCAACTGGAGCCGCATCTGCTGCTGGAACTGCGGTGGGACAAAAAATAACTGATAAAATTAAAGGCGATCCACAACGTGGAATACCGACAATCAAACAAGTTATATCAGAAATCGCTCCAACAAAAGAAACTAAACGTGCTATGATAACAAGAACAAAAAAACTTTTATCACCAAAGGGCGAGCAGATTATACAAAAGTTAATATCTAAAGTAACAGCGCCGCAATAAAATTGTTATCGTTAGAAAATTATGTAATCTAATAAATAAAAAATGTCTGTCAAAAATTATCTCGATTTAACAGAAACTTATGACATTGACAAAACTGTAACAGAATTTGAATATATTGAGTATCTCGACGAAAATTCTAATGAGCCAAATAAAGCTGGTGTCAGAACATTTAATACCCGAGATGAAGATGTGTTTTTATTACCTCACAAGGCAATGTTGGAAGTTCGTGGCCAGATTATGACAGTAGCTAATCCACCTGTTGCAATTACAGTTAATGCAGAAGTAGTTCTTAAGTTCTTATAAATGATGGCTGGTTGCTTTATTTAAAAGTGCTCGATATCAACTAGCCAATCAAACTGTTGAGGATACTTCAAGTCACTTACAAGTTGCAAGTACAATCTTAAATACTATTTCATTTTCCGACGATTACTCTAGATCAACTGCAACTAATATGATGTGGTTTAAAGATACTGGAATTGGTACAGCAGGATCTGGTGAGTTTATTTCAAAAGGAGCATTTGATCACTGTGCTAATGCAGCTGCAGATGCTATAATTGTAAGAGATTTTCTTATCGCAAATGCTAATAATTTTGGTATAGCCGCACCAGCCGCAGACGCTAATGAAGCCGCTACAAGAGTCTCACTCACTACTGCTTGTAATAATCTTGGTATAACACCACCAGGTGCGGCTGCAGACGGCGTTGCAATGTTAAATTTAGTTAACGGGACAATTAGTGTAAGAAATGTACGTTACAATGAAGGTCATGCTAAGAGAAAGGCACTCGCAGCAGAATCACGTCAAATTACAATGATGCTGCCGTTAAGTACAATCTTCGGTTTTTGTCGCGATTACAATAAAGTATTTCGTGGAGTTAAACATACACTTATTTTAGATCGAGCAGAACAAAACGACTGCCTGTTTAGGTCAGGCGGAGCTGATGTACAGTTTATCATAAACAAACTTGCGCTGTGGATGCCACGAATAACGCCGTCAATCACTAAAATGTCAGAATTAAATGATATGTTGCAAAAACATACAAACAAAATTTATTTTCAGCAACATAAAATATATCAAACAGCGGTTCCAAATACTACCGACTACACAGGGCGAGTTACAACAACATCAACTGAACAACTGCCGAGGCAATTATTTGTTGTATTTCAACAGCAAGCGCGACGTGGTAACCAACAACAAAATAATGCAATATTTGATAATGCTAATGTTAGACGAATACATGCTAGACTAAATTCAAAGCAATATCCAGAACGAGCGATAGAATGCAATTTTGCAGATGACGCTAATAAAAATATTACTAGACGTTATATGTATTTTATGGACGCGATGCAAAAATATCAGGATGTTGGAGACGGATCTCAGATATCAGTAGAGGAATTTCGTACACTTTATCCAATATTTTATTTTGATGTTAGTAAACATAGCGAGCGAGCTATCGACAGCACAGCTGATATTGAAACTACCTGGACATTAGGAGCAGTTCCAGTAGCACAGTTGTACGTGTACGCGTTAGTGATCAGCGACATATCTGTTACAATTGACTCTGTCGGAGGTAAAATGACAGTACAAGTTTAAAAATTACGAGTAATTGAAAAAATTCATTTATGAATTTTCTAAGTTTAATCTGTAACTTTAATATAAGATGACAAAATATATTGTAAAAGAAATACATTTGACTGATGGTCAAGTTCAAAAATTAGCAGCTGCTATTGCAAAACAGAGGCAGATATCATTAAAAGTCGACAGCAATAAAGTCGCGGGTATTTTAACAAAATTAATGTTAACCAAAAAACAAGTAAATAAGTATAACCGCGGCAAAACTTTTGTTTTAAATTTAAGTGCCACACAAATAACTGCGATGGCAAAAATTGGCGGCTTCTTCTGTCCGTCACTATCGGTAATGGCCAGAACGTTAATACCTAAAATTTTGCCGGTGTTAGGTACATTAGGACTAGCAGCAGCGTCTGGAGCAGTATCTGGCGCAACGAAAAAGGCAGTTGAGGGCAGTGGTATCGTCAGAAACAGTGTCTCCGGTAGTGGTATTGTTGGCAGTGGTATAAAGAAAATTATCGTTTAATTTTTTAGTTTAATGTTTCATTTAATTTTTTGATTTAATGTTTCGTTTAATTTTTAGTTTAACTTTTTAGTTTAATGTTTCGTTTAATTTTATGTGACTGATAAATATAATGCCACGACGAAGAAAAACAACAACAAAAAAAAAAAGACACCGCGACGTCGAAGAACAACCAAAGGAGGATTTATTCCAATAGCTCCACTTTTAGCGGTCCTAGCGGGAAGTCTACTACCAAATCTGCTGGGGATAGGACGAGGACTAACATTACCGGGCACGAGACATTGAAAACGTCTGCGTTAAGTAACTTTGATATACTTGATAAGCTAAAACAAGTAAAAAAATTTCCACGGAGTTTATTCCAAAAATGAACTTGCCAACATCTCAGATGTTGGTCCCTGCGTGATAAATATACAAGATTTCGATGACGGATCTGGCACGCATTGGGTAGCAGTTTATAATATAATAACAATCACTTTGACTCGTTTGGAATTCCACCGAGCGACGCAATAAAAAAATATATGTCTAGAACGCTAACGAAAGTAATCAAATACTCGTCCAATCAACTTCAACCTATTGGAACATCAGCTTGTGGATATTATTGCGTGATGTTTATAAAACAGATGTCTAAATCCCCTGACAATGTCAGGAGATCGGATTCCAATTTTTTAAAATTTATTTTACAATTTGACAAGCATCCTTCTTATGCCAATGATGAGATTGCAATTTATTTTCGTAAAGCCTGCAATTAATTTTATCTAAATTACAAGTATACAATGTCAACATATTGTCTCAGATGTAAAACTAAAACAGAAAATATCAATGAAACAACAGAAAAAACAAAGAACAACAGGATGATGCTGAAAAGTATTTGCGCAATTTGTGGAAAAAAAGAAAAAGTATGTTTTTAAAGAAATTGTCCGGAGCTGGATGTACTGACGTTGTCAGGGACGTTATTTTAGTAGACGATTGAAAACAAATATTTAATAAGTAGACGACTGAAAGTTATAAATCTGAAAATAAATATTGTTATAAATCTGAAAACAGATATTATTATAAATCCGAAAATAAATAATGATATGCAAGTGCGATTCTGACAGAGATTTATGTCTCGAGCAAAATAAAATTGTCACATACTGTCAACAATGTAACAACAGAGAAATAATTGGAACAGGTATAGATATACATAAAGTAATTGGCAAATTACCGAAACCAAAAGGCAGTTGGACATTGCCAGGCCATAAATACACTGGACCTTATAATCCGCTTGATAAACAACTTGATGAAAATGATAATCCGCTGCCAGGACAAGAACCTTACAATCAAGTTGATGAGATAGCAATGCGCCATGATATCTGCTACCGTGATCACGAAAACTCAAAATCAGACTGCGATAAAATAATGTTAGACGAACTTCGTGAAATGGAACCAACAAATATGCGAGAACGATTTGATAGAAAGTTGGTGCAGGGTTTTATTGGAGCAAAATATAAACTTGGACTCGGAGAGTCTGGGCTTGGAAAGCCTCGTCTCGGAAAGGAATTGTATGATGATCTGGCAACTGAATTACACAAACCAAAAAAAAAAAAGTTTCCGCGACGTAAAGTTGTCGCAAATGCCGTTGACGATATCTGGGCGATAGATCTAGTAGATGTGTCAAATCTCGCTGAATTTAACGATAACAGAAGATATCTTTTTAATGTCATTGATGCTTTTAGTAAATATGCTTTTAGTGTGCCAGTTTCAGACAAGACAGGAACGTCAATAACTGATGCGCTAAAACAAATAATAACAACTGCAGAAAGAAAACCAAATAGAATCTGGACTGATCACGGAGCAGAATTTTTTAATAAAAGGTTCGAGCAGTTTTTGCTCCAAAATAACATCAAAAAATATGTTACAGGAAACGAAGGTAAAAGCGTTGTCGTCGAGCGATTTAATCGTACACTAAACGAAAAAATCCATAAGTATTTATCAGCTAAAAATACAAATAAATATATTGATAATTTACAGAACATTGTTGACGAATACAATAACACGAAACACCGAACCACTAAAATGTCGCCAGATGACGCAATTAAAAATCCGTTATTGGCTAACGAAAACATGTATCGAAGACATAAATTCAAAGTTGGTGATCGAGTTAGAATTTCTCTGACAAAAAAAAAACATTTGAAAAAGGATTTACTCCGAACTGGAGCGAAGAAGTATTTGTTGTTGATAAAGTACTTTTAACAATACCTGTAACATATGCGCTAAAAGATTTATTGGGTGAGCCTATAACCGGTAGTTTTTACGAGCAGGAACTTCAGAAAACTTCCCAAGACGTATTTGTTATTGAAAAAGTTATCCGAAAACGCGGCAACAAAAGTTTAGTTAAGTGGAGAGGATACAGCGATAAATTTAATAGCTGGGTACCAACTAAGTCGATACAAAAATATTTATAATGTTATAATAAATTTGTTCGTATTTCACAAGTACAGATTTACATTTGATAGTTTTACATAACCAAGTTAAATGTAATTTTCTTGAATTATCAACTGGCATTAAATTAAGTATTTTAACAAAAATAAAATCATATTTTATATTTCTTTGATGACCAATTATTTTCAGATTTAAAAAGGTTTGATAAGCTGCCAAAATATTTGTTGTTCGGCAACAGTAAAATTAAATATTATTATTTTTTTAGCAATGTGATACTTAACATTATATCGTCCAGTTGTCGGTCTGCTATAATTTTTTCTGTCAGCGACGGCGACAATCTCATCTTCATCGTTATTATTAAATAAAATATCATCTTCGCTATAAGTAGCAAATTTGTCGTTAGTGATTGGTAAAATTACTTGTAAATTTTGTGGTGATATAATCTTCTGAATATATATCAGCAGGTCTTTTCATCAAGTTCATATTATAATATACTTTTATCTAATTTATAATAATAATGGCCAGCGAAACGAAATCTCCCGATGTTAAATATCATCAAAAAGTTAATATATTAAATTCCAGAGAATTAGCTGAGGCAGTTTGAAAATGTTTGTCGGGTATACTGCATATTTGGTTAATGTGAATATAATGCAAGGCGAGTCTGATAAAATTCTCCTAACAACGGCAGAAAAAATAAACTTAATGAAAGTTCATTTTTAACATTAAAATTTGATAAAGATGATATTCTGATGTTTGCACATAATTGTCTTACTAAAACCGAGCTAAGAAACATCATTGATCGTCATATCTGAAACTAAGTCTATCAAATGTCAACATTGACGTTGCTGTTTTACTTTTGCCGTCAGCGATAAATTTTATTCTAGCTGGATTAATCTTATGATATTTTGCAGCGGTTGTGATCGATTTAAATTTCATTGTTTCTCCAGTTTCAAGATTTACTGAAATAACTGGTTTAACCTTACTAAAATCATTTTTTTCCAGTATTTCCTCTTCTACTATTTTCTTGATATGTTACCAAATCTAAATTTTCAATGCGATTGTCAAATTTAATGCTGTTGATGTGATCAATAAATAAATTATTTAAAATAGCGCTGTTAAAAATTTCAAACACAAATCTGTGACTGTAATAACAAACTTGTTCAGTTTTAGTTCCACGTACCATTACATGTAAATAACCAGTGTCATGAAAATTTCCAACAACTTTTTTGTTTTTCTGTTTCGTATAATACCGCGATCATTTGCCTCATATAAATAAAATACCGGATGACGCTGATATTCATCTTGTAACGCTAAATTTTCAATATTATCATCGCTAATCGAATTATTTATTCGATAGACTCGCTGTCCTTCTGGAATGTCCTCGCAAAACAAACTATAAATAAAATCTTTTCTGAACATTTCAGTGATATCTGTATCATCTCCTTTTACTGAAATTATCACACCAGCCGTAGTTGGTTTTCCTACAGATGTTTTAGATTTTATACAAATAACCGAACTAAGTGCATTTGCAGCATATAAGTTGTACTTTGGGTGAACATGATAAGTTTCTTGCTCTTCCGCTGCCATTCTGATATATCTCAAAATTTCTGTCATTATACTATAAGGATTTTATATCTCTAATTGAAAAATAAGTTAAAAAAATCAATTAAATATAAAAATACTATATATAATGTTAAAATTGCGCGATATTGCTAAAAAGAGCATTATCAAAACAGAAACAATTGCTAGTGCATTTTCCGGATACGACAGCAGTTACAAATTTGATGATCAAAATGTTTTAGCAAATTTTAACTCTACAAATTTATATCATCTTTTACAGCCTGTTGTATCTAAGGAACTTACAGCTCACAAAAGTATCAAACTAATAGTACAGTATCATACGAGTTTATCAAAATTACACGCAATTGAGAAAGATATACTTGATATAATCTTTGAAAATACAAGTTTCGACAGCGAAATTTCAGAACCATATTTAACAGCTAAATCACGAAAAATATTAACTGGAACAAATATTGCCACAGTCGCCGATGAAATACACCAAGAAATAAATAAAAAATTGGAGGAATTTACTTCATCTGGGTAAGGTTGGAAATTTGAAATGATAAAGGAAGTTTTAATTCATACGGCAAAATATAACATACTTCGAGGTAGTTCTTACGTTGATCTTCCAAAAAAAAATTAAAAACAAAAAATGCTGTATAAATGTCAAAAATAATGATAACGAATGTTTTCGTTGGTCAATTTTGTCGGAGAGACATCCACGGAGTGACCACAGTGACCGAATTGAAAAGTATTTGCCATACAAAGACGAGCTAAATTTTAACGGAATAACTTTTCCAGTGTCAGAAAATCAGATACAAAAGTTTGAAAAACAAAATAATATTTCAGTAAATGTTTTTGGACTAGATGAGCGAGAAAATGTTTACCCAAGGTATATTTCAGAGACTGCTACACAAAAGACAATAAATTTATTTTTTTTATCGAGGACATTACGTTTGGATAAAAAACTTTAACGGTTTAGTTGGCGGACAGTATAATAAAAATAGAAAAAAGAAATATTTCTGTTACAGATGTTTGCAGGGTTTTTCCAAGAATGAGAAACTACAGGAACATATTAAATACTGTGCCAACGTTCAGAGAATAACAATGCCAAGCGAAAAAGAAAAAGTCTTAAAATTTAAAAATTACGATCATAAACTAAATATACCTTTCGTTATTTATGCGGATTTCGAGTGCCTACTCGTTCCAGTGGCTGGCGCTGAAAATAATCCTAATAAATCAAGTACAAGAAAAATACAGCAACATGTTCCTTGCGGAGTAGCTTATAAAGTAGTTTGTTGCGTCGACGATAAGTTTTCATGTCCGATTAAGTTATATAGATGTAAAGATAGTGAATCTGAAAGTCCGGCGGTATGGTTATTAAAAAATCTGATAGATGATGTTAATAAAATTTCTAACAAATTATTTAAGACAGCTCCAATGAAAATAACATCTAAGCAACAACTTGAATTTAACAAAGCAGTTAATTGTCATATTTGCGAAACATCTTTAGTAGACTCTGATAAAGTGCGCGATCACTGTCATCTGACCGGTCAGTATCGTGGGGCGGCTCATAATAATTGCAGTTTAAAATTTCATGCACCAAAGTTTATTCCTGTCGTCTTTCATAACTTTCGCGGTTATGATAGTCATATCATTGTAGAAGCTTTTGGTAATGAGTAATTTAAATCTAAACTAAAACTAAATAATAAGATAAAATGTATTCCAAATAATTTTGAAAAGTATATGTCAGTTACTCTCGGAAAATTACGTTTTATTGACAGTCTGCAATTTATGGCAGCATCATTAGATGAGCTCGTAAAAGGTTGTAGCACTTTTAGTAATCTGCAAAGTTGCCTGCCTTGGTGATAAATTTAATCTACTGACAAGAAAAGGTATCTTTCCGTATGAGTATCTCAACGATTGGAGCAGATTTGATGAAACTTCTCTGCCCGACAAAGATAAATTTTACTCGCAGCTCAAAAATGAAGATGTGTCAGACGATGAATACAAATATGCGCATGATATTTGGAATAAATTTAGTTGTAAAACATTTGGTGATTATCATGATATATATTTGAAAACAGATGTTTTATTACTAGCAGATGTTTTTGAAAGTTTTCGTCGAGTAAGCTACAGCAATTACGGACTAGATCCTTGTTGGTATTATTCTGCTCCCGGGCTGTCGTGGGACTTTCTACTAAAAACAAGCAAAATAGAATTAGATCTCTTAACAGACGTCGATATGTTTAATTTTATTGAAAAAGGTATCAGAGGCGGAATTAGTGTTATAACCAAAAAAAATATGCAGTAGCTAATAATAAATATCTAAAAAATTATGATAAAAATCTCCTGTCGAATTATATTATTTATCTAGATTGCGTCAATTTGTACGGGTATGCAATGTCAGAGCCATTGCCGTGCGGTGAATTTCATTGGATATCTCCAGATCAATTTCTTAAAGAAACTGAAAAAGATTTGCCTAAAAAATTAATGATAATTTTTCCGATGTCAGTTATTTTGTTGAAGTTGATCTAGATTACCCTAGTTCGTTGCATGATCTACACAACGACTACCCATTTTGTGCAGAGTCGATGATGATAGATTACAGTTTACTATCACATGAACAACGAGCTATGACAACAGCAAAAAATTCCATTGTTAATAAGTTAGTTCCAAATTTGCTAAATAAAAGAAATTACGTGATACATTACAAAAATTTAATACAAGCAGTAGATGCTGGACTAATTCTGAGAAAAGTCCATCGTGTGCTAAAATTTAATCAGTTGAGGTGGATGTCAAATTATATTGACTTAAATACCAAACGTCGTGCTGTGGCTAAGACCGACTTTGAGAAAAACTTTTTTAAGTTAATGAATAACTCGGTGTTTGGTAAGACAATGGAGGACATTAGAAAAAGAGTTTCTATCGAAATTGTAAATGATATAAGTCGCAGAAATAAATTAGTTAATGATGACGGTTTTGTCAGTATGAAAATATTTAATGAAAATCTTGTTGCAATACAACGACGAAAGACAAATTTAAAGTTAAATAAACCGATTTATGTTGGTGCAGCTGTACTTGATATATCAAAGTGGTTAATGTATGATTTTCACTATAATTTTACTAAAAAGCAGTGGCCAGATTCGGAGTTGCTATTTACTGATACAGATTCGCTAGTTTATAATATAAAATGCGAAGATGTCTATGAGGATATTTACAAGCGCCGTGACCTATTTGATTTATCAGATTATCCGACTAGTAGTGGATTTGATGATAATACGAATAAAAAAGTTATTGGTAAAATGAAAGATGAGTTTATGTTTGTGCCGGTGAGAGAGTTTGTTGGATTAAGGAGCAAGATGTACGCTGTGATATTAGATGATAATAAACTGACAAAGAAAGCGAAAGGTATCCCTCGCGGATATGTGAAAAAGATGATGAATTTTAATGATTTTAAAACCGCGCTAAACAATAATGCCAGTTTTATTAAGACAAATTTCATTAGAACGAATCTTCATAAGCTCGAGACAGATACGATTATTAAACGTGGACTTAGCAATTTTGATGATAAAAGATATTGTTAAAACGGAATTAATACTTTAGCACTTGGACATTATAGAAGGGAGATAATACCGTTCCAGCTTGTTCTGGAGATTGGTGCGAATGCACTGTATTGATTTTCAGACTGTCTGTAACAAGCGCTGCCGGTCATTTTAGTTAGTTCGTTTTGTCTGTTAAGTGATTTCCAGGCGTATTAGTCTGTCTGTCTTTCTAAATCCGTACTGAAACAGAATTCCCTGAATCTTTACAGGCTTGGTAAAAACCCACCTATTGATTTTCAGACCTGCCTATAATATAAACAGCCGCTTCGTTTTTCTGTTTAAATAGACGGTAATATATTTTAGATTTCGTTTTTCTGTACAAATGTAGGATTTCAGATTAACGTTTTTCAGAATCAGAAAAATGAAATGCTATTCAAAATCAGAAAAAATAAAATGTTATTCACAATCAGGTAATCGGTAAGTATATAGTAATTTCTCAAACATATATATGTAATCGGATTTCATAGCTCAGTGCAGTAATATTGGATTCTCGTACTGAAGGTCTGTGGTTCGATTCCCATCACTGGCATATGTCGGTGGGTATGGTTCTGGATTACCAAAAAATTATTTTAATTGGGGGTGCGAACCCCAACAGAAAAAATACACTCTCCCACCATGTAACCACGTGGTGGGTGTACTTTTGCACTCAGCTCGGGGTTATCATGGGGAGAGTGTACAAAATCTGTTGGACGTAGGTAAATCCCCCGTTTATGTTTGTATCGTCTCTTAGGATAAGTTAGGATAAGTTTATGTATGTGCCGTCCAAAAATAAACAGCAGGGTGATGTGAGCTCGTGACCTTGTGACCTCACTGAAGGGTACCCACATAGGGACATTCAGAAAGAATGTCGCCGGACAAAAAAAGTCTTATAAGGTGCCTGTGGACCATAAGACAGGTCTTTACACTGAAATAGCCAGCCCTCTAAAGTTTCTAAAGTTTTGTTTCGTTTAGGAATTCGCCGGGGGGGGGGTATGTCTTTTGAAATATCAGCCCTCTGAGTTTCTAAAGTTTCGGTTTCGGATATTTAAGAATTCTCCTGGGGGATATATGCTTTGAGTCCTGAGTTTCTAAAGTTTCGTTTCGTTTAGGAATTCGCCGGGGGGTATGTCTATTGAAAGGACTCTTAGGACCTTATGAGA
Source organism: Megalonaias nervosa (assembly GCA_016617855.1). Classification (NCBI taxonomy): domain Eukaryota; kingdom Metazoa; phylum Mollusca; class Bivalvia; order Unionida; family Unionidae; genus Megalonaias; species Megalonaias nervosa. Next base: position 18,055 of record JAECUM010059739.1, read on the forward strand.
CTTTACCGGCAGAAGAGACCCCCAGTGGAATGGTAGACCGAACGTTATCGCTGCTGTTTTTATTTTGAAATATCAACCATATTGTCAATAAATGTCATTAAATCATCTGACCAACCTACTATTCTCATATAATTTTCAGTTGCGAATAACCAATATGATATCCAACTTTTTTAATACAGTCGCTTATTATTTTAGGTTTTATGCCGGTGTATAGCATGAGGCTGATTTTATTGAATCAAATCTCTTACAAAATCTGTTTGTTAGATCAAACCCAACATGTTTTATTGAATTATTATACATTATATATAATATTTCATTGTTTAATATGAAATTTCTATCAAAAAGGTTTATTATTTCTCCAACAAATCTTCAGGGTGGGGGTCTCTGATCTAGAATCCGCATTTAGTTTAGGATCAGCCTATTACTATACTGAAAAAAAAAATATTTTATCACTAAAAAAAAGTTAATCCAGCAGGCCCTTGGAGTTCTGGTCCAGAATCTGTTTTTGGTTTAGGATCAGCCTATTAGTTTACTACTACTCGTGTAAGATGAAATCAGATACTATTATACTGAAACCATTGTGCTAGACACATATTTGCTGTGTCATGTATTTTCTAGAAACGTGGATTGTATCGTCTTAGTCCCAAATGTTCTGATCATTACGTTGACCTGTCCTTGTACCACTGATATCTTGGGCACTTTAATGTCTTCATGTAGAAGCATGCATAACGACTGAAGGCAATCTATTTGACTAGCTTTATACAACTCACATTAATCAAAAAGTTTAGTAATTGCTAGTCGGAACAAAGAAAGTACAGTTGGTAGAGCGTCGGACTGGTAATCCAGGAGTTGCGGGTTCCATACCCGCCCAGACCATCCCGAGTAGCTACTTCAACGTGTTCTTGGGAAAGAAACTTAGCTCCTATTTCCTCGGCATCGTACAGTTAAAAGTGCCGCTAAAACGAACAAAATACTCACTGATACCGGTAGAAGACAATATTAAAAACAAGTTTCCCTGTTTTTTATCTCTACTTATAACATCATTTATACAATGTTACAGAAAGGACTAGGATCAGACTATAGGCTGTGTCTGTGTGAATTGTTTCTACAATGCAAATGTCGAAGAAAATAATGTTTATTGCAGATTAAATATATAGAGACTATCTACATTTTCTCGGTAGTAGGTAAAAGGAAATATTTCAAGAGTGAATCGGAAATATTGTACTTTCGAGAGTGGTGAAACCAAATGTGACACTTAAAAAATGAAATATTTTCTTAACGTACGAAAATATTAGAAATATGTATTTTTGCTAACACATTTCTTGCGCAAATTGACACAGTGAACATAGATGAGGAAACATCATACAATGGTATTATCCGACAGACTTCAAAGAGTAATATCTGTAAGCATTTGGTTTTGGTAATTGCGAGTTTACCAATCATTTGTGGGTTGTAAACAAGTAGGCAAGGGGTCTGTGGGATGGACCCTCTGGGTCATGGGTGGTGGGTGGAGCGAAGCCCCCGAAGCTCCTCTATTTTAAGTGTTTCCAGACAGCATAGGTTTAACTAACCGTAAACAACCTTACTCTAGACAACACACACACACACACCAATCATCACACCAATCATCTACCCAGGTTTATTTCTGCATTAAATGAAACGTGAATTATGTAGCCTGGCAAGATTGAAGTATAGGTTGCTGATAGACGTTGCACCCAAATTTTGATTGCCACTTAATTTCGGTTTATAATCAAATCTCATGTATCGCTGTTTGCTGCACAGATTGTGACCAGAGTTATAATCCTTTCTTAAAAAATTTAATTATTACCTGCAATTTTCCCTAAAAGCTTGTACCGTCCTCCTAGCATGTACTATATGGGCGACAATGAATGTTCAGTAGAAACAATTCATTAAGTTTATTCACTGACCTGAAGCCTTTTTGGCTTTTGCTTGGGGTCAGCTTTTAGGCATTTTTGGATGGCATCTCCTCAATGACTACATAAATGTATAGTATTCAAAAGTCTGTACATATTTTAAGATCTATTCACACACACATACACACACACACACACACACACACGGAGATATGAAAAAGATATAAATATGGAAAGACAAGTTTGAATAACATACATAGCGGCAAATATTTTTCCCAACTGTGAAAAATGAAGTAATTCCAATACAGACATGGCGATAAACGTGCCACTGTGGTGGTATCAATTTTCTCCCACTGATACATTTCAATGGCTCATTATAACATATATAGAAAAGTCATCAAATCAACAAACGTTCACAAACATGTAGTACTTACATTTCTTAATGCATTTGCATGTTAGATGTAAACAAAACTGTACCCATTTCGTCCCTAGTTACATAATGACATGAGACAATGGATCTAAAATGTCAGTGACATATTACATGGGCGTGGGAGCAATAGGATCATCCTCAGCCTTTTCAGTCGAGAAAGAACCACCAAACACATCAAACTGATATGTATTCCTGTAACTACTTCAGAGATTATTTCACAACCTGACTGAAATGGCCGAGTGATGTTCCGATCGAGCGTGGTAGAAGCCCAGAGTCGAATGGAAAACATCGCTTGGCCATTTCTATTAAGCTGCGAAATAACCCTGGAAGTAGTTGTTTGAATACACATTATTTTTTTAATTCGCCTCTGGCGGAGTGCACCACGTATGTTCCAAGATGTGACTTTGTCTCCTTCCGCCCCTATATAGCTCGATATGACTAAAATTAGCTCAGAATATAGTGCTCAGTGGAGATGAATTACATCCAAGGTTTCTTTCTCAACTTAATGGAAATGGCCAAGGATGTTCTGATGGGCGCAATATGTAAATATGGAACTAAGTGTCAATCATGTAACCGAATTTATCCTACGAGAGGAGTGAATTTGCCACATAATTTATTTAATATCTGTTCGGTACATTTTAGACGCTTTGAAATGATCTGACAACATGAACCGATTAAACTGGACTTTATATCAACATTGGGCGAAACTAACCACGCCTAATGAGAACTGGGATCAGTGTCCAAGGAAAAACGCGAAAAGAAACTTTCTATGAATTTCTTCTTTTTTTTCGCATTATTTTAAGTAGTTAATTTCAAGAAAAGAAATTATAAACAAAGTCAATAAAGATCAATGTGACACGACTATTGCGTGGATCGTCACACACGTGAGTAATTTGAAATTGTACTAAAATGTATTCTTCAATGTCATTGAATAGATTGAAAAACTACTAAGACTGGCAATTTATACAGTGGATGCTTGCAGTGAATTTTACAACTTGATTTCAAACCTGTACGTTAGTAGTGTAGGTTTAAAAATAAATGCATTTGAACAAACAATAATTTTTCAATAAGGGAAGCTTGACAAAAATAGGAATATAGTAAAATTTTGATAAATATTTTATTATCCACACAATTATTTTATTTAAGTAAAAATGTATCAGAATAAATTTGTAATTGTCCCCTATCTTGGGGGTGGGGGTGGTAAATTGTGGAACAAGGACAAAAATTGTTATAAGACCATGATAAATTGAAAATAAAGTCATATATAAGATGACAAATTGCCAGCGAATCAGTGGTATATCATTGAGATTATATTCTGTGTTCTTACCATCAGTGACAACGATGCCGACTTGCAACGCTCCAGCTTTATGCTTATCAATGAACATTTTCTGCATCCTACGCAGTGCTTCTGCCGTGTTGGTGTTAAAGTTTAGAGGATCCTTGGTAGAAAAAAAACAAAAACACGACATATAAGTCAAACAGTTTGAGATCTCTAATAAACATTAAAATCTACCCTTTGATGCATCCACTGTACGTGTCAAAATACATTTTCAGTAACTACGCAATCACGTTGACCGTGTTGTATGCTTAATGTTATTGAATTCAAACGAAAGTGAAAGAAATACAGTAGAGCAACAAAGAAAGCTTGATCAATAATCAAGTTCGAGGCAGCCCCCCAAAGCTCTCGAAAGCACACAGTTTCAAACTTTTTGTAACTCATACCGTAATGAATAAACTGTGAAACGCAACAAAATAAACGTTGGTGATCGTTCTCTACTACAATAAATCATACCGCTTATTTATTAAAAACAGCCCACCAAAAAAAACCAACCAAATAACCATGCGCAATTCAAACTTTGTTTACATATCCGGTAAAAAAGAATTATTGATGCTCTGAATGAATGACGGAATGATGACATTTGCAACTAATCTCCTTTGCCCGCGTTAGTTCTGAATGAATGACGAATTGATGACATTTGCTTCTAATCTCCTTTGCCCGCGTTAGTTCTGACTGAATGACAGATTGATGACATTCACAATTGTCCTCCTTGCCCTCATTAGTTGCTTTTCGTGATAAGATTTTTCGACTAGCCGTGATCAAACGAGGTAACAATATCTGCAGATCAGTACCCAGTTAAGTAATTTGCATCTAAATTTTGAGGTAATTTTGTCTATGCCTTTTATTGTGGAATATTGAATGATAGGAACTATTTCACCATGGAATAATTGGGAAAGAATGATTCTGTACACGAAGATGTATTTCAGTGAGATTGGACCAATGGTGTCGCCGAATTGTGTAGCAAGGTCACAACGTATATTTAGGCTGAGCCGGAAACAGAACCAATGACCTCAGTAGCATTAGCTCAGCAGTTAAATATAAGCATGCTGTACAAATGCTGTGATGTCTTGGTTAGTGCAATGGTCTACAATGACACTGTCACCGCTTGAAACTGCACTGCGATTGAAACATTGCTTGAGTTCAACTTGTTTGTATATGATACACTTCTGACTCCAATCGCCTTTTAAACATAAAGAAACTTAACAATTGGTACACAAGCAACGACATTTCAGTCAATACTGGCAAAATTAAAATATTACTTATCAAGTCACGTTAAGAAAAGAGCAAACCTTGGTAGTGATAAATTGTGTCTAATTTGGAAGGATATAAATTTGCAAATGGTCTGTCGTGATAGAGTACTTGGTGGTTTTGTAAGTAACAATCGATCATGGACTGAACATATCAAATATATCAGTAAAAATATTCATGTTTATGTCTTCTCGGTCGGATAAGATTTTTTTCTCCCAGAAAGGCACCGGAAAATATTGTATAATAGTTACATACAACCTTACATAGATTACTGGAATATTGTAAGGTGGTAATTCAAATGATACAAAACATAGCCTAGTTAGTATGTCTTCACGCAAGAGCATTCAGACTAATATCAGCAATATCGGACCAATCAGAAAACATGGAAAACGTAGCTGCTAAATTAAAAATATTACCTATTAAAGACCGAATCCGTCTGAGATAAGCTAAGCTAATGTACATCATATCCAATAACTGTGCTCCTGCTTAGTTGCAGCCGTTATTCCAGTACAAGCAATTTGGCAACATTCCCACCTGTGATTCATGCCTACCAAACAGTATAAAACTCCCATAAAAGGGAACTACTTAAAAGAAGTTTAAAATACTTGGGAACTTTGCTCTGAAACAGTATTCCATTATAGATTAGAAATGCTCACACTATTTCATTATTCCAAAATCAACATATCCAGTGGAGATAGGTATGTTAAAATAAACTCTGTGTGTGTGTGTGTGTGTGTGTGTGCATATATATATATATATATATATATATATATATATATATATATATATATATATATATATATGCACACACACACAAGAGAAACATTTGATCTATAACATAGTATGGACAAACTGAAAAAAATGACCTTAGAACATATTGGAAGATAGTGACAACTTTGATGAAATTGGACAGCCTGTGTCAATTCATTCGTCCACTGTTTTCAAGAAAGACATATTTCTCCAACCAGGATAAACTGTAGAGTTTTAATGATTTCTTCTCTTCTACATTATTCTCTATGCCACTCTAATTATCCGCCTCCAGCTTTCGCAGATAGATGTAATGTTTCTCTTGACAGCATTCATATTACACTTTCTCTTAATAGGTAAACACCCCAAGGATCTCGCCTTTAACGAAATGTTGCTAAACATTGTCAATGATGTATCAGTCTAAAGACTTTATCAGTAGACTGATGTGATCTCTACTGACTGTCAACATCGCTGAACAGGAACGGGGGTCGTTGCAACCTGCCGCATATCTGGGACAATCTGTTAACATCGCTCACCATTCCATCGAGCGATGTTGACAGTCAGCAGAAATCGCATCAGTCTGCTGATGAAGTCCATAGCATAAGGACGAAAGCTTCAGGCTAGCTTTCTCTATTTTTGTGTATGTAATTGAAAAGTTAACTACATTGTCAAATATCATATAAAGCCCTAAGTTCGAAATTGTTGGTTCTCTTTAAAACTTTCATTATAATACAGTTACAACCACTGAACTTTCAGGGTTGTGTATAATTTATTCCCTGACTAGCATTTTAAATTTTGTTGATGCAAGTTTTCACCAAGAACCCTATCTCAGTTTTATGTTAGAGCTTGAAAGAGAATATTGTGCTCAAAAGGTTTCGGAAATACGAGGCCTAAATTTTTAACTAGTGGAGCTAATAAAACGGTTTATAATCACCCGTTGTATGCTCAGTATCCGTCGAATCAGATCATTCTGGTCTGTAGTATCTCCGAGGTGAATCAGCTGACTGTCGGGATACACGGCCTCGCCGTAAAGTATCACGCCAACCCGAGCATAACCGGTGAAGAATGGCAACTGGGCGATCGTACGAACCGTGAAGTATCGGACCGCCTCAAAGTCCGCATCCCGAATACTTACAGAAGCATCCAAGACAAAAATCAAGTCAATCTTAAAGTTACATACTGGTACTGAAATTGAAAATACATCATTGGTTAATAGTTACAGTAGTAACAACGTGGCATAATCTTCAGCAGCAACAATATTACAATAATAATCGCCTTCCTCTTTAAGTCCAAGAATCTAAGAGCATAATAGGTTCAAAGGATAGCAGTCTTTGATAATTTTGAGATGAATTAGTCTTAAAACCATAATCATTCAATCAATAGTTATGCATATTTTTTACAAGGAGAACTAGCTTTCCTTCCCAACATGCACTTGCTATTAACATCAGATATCTAAAATGCATCGATGCATGGATCGAAAGATCAATAGATAAAACGATAGGAGAATATACAAAGAGACAAACCTAGTGGCTGTCCAGTGGCCGGGTCTTGAGTAAGGTCAGTTATGCCAGGCACTCCGGAGGTACCTACATTTAAAAGGAAGCATTTAATTCTTCTTACGTTGATTTACGTTGATAAAGCAGTTGGCCAACAAAATGTATTATTTTACGAAAATAGGCATCGTTAATTACATAGCGAGAAATGTTCATTCTGTTATATTCCATTCGAGTGTGGCGACAGAAAAATAAAGTTCAACTTAAACAGAAGCAAGTTTCGTCATTAGAAAGAAAACAGAAGAATATCACTATCTAGATCAGGTAAATGGCTTCATATGGTCAGTTTGCCAACTGGTCTGAAGCATTGTCGAGGCACGAGTCAAATCGTCAAGACAAAATAAAAGCAAAACCAATCTGTACGCGAGAAACGGCACCTATTCCCTAGCTCTCATGTGCCAGATCCCTAACCTACGCAGACATACGCTCATCCCATAAATGGTTGAAACAAAGTCGAAAGTTAGGAATCGAGGTGCACAAAAACTCAATCTCATGGCATGCTGAATTCAACAGTCAGCTATATGAAAAACTGGATTTCTGTATATAATCTTGCCCTATTGTCCATTTGTTTTTACCAGTGTAATAAAGTATTTCTCAAATATAAGTAGCAAGTAATGAATTAAACCGTGGAAGTAGAGAGCCAGGAGACCTTAAAGTTAAACAAAAAGAAAACGCAATAATTCTTTTATATCACACAGACGACATCGCTCATTGGATGTCGTCATTAAGGACAATAAATAAATACACGCTCGCGCGCATGCACGCACACACATACTTCTTAGCTTTATGTAGCCTGCGTGTGTCACTCCCATCCGAGCAATCGAATATTATCTGCTCTCTCCATGCTTTACAATAAATTACATGCACATCATTCATCTTCATCATTATCCTTGTTGTAGTATTATTAATAGTAGAATTAATGCTGGGGTATTGTTGGTGGAGGTGATGTTGTTGATGAGAAGAAGAAGGATTATGTTTTACCTTGTCCAAGTGAGCGCCATGGGAGAGTTAGGTATAATGTCACAAACACCAAAGCCTTGGAGAGCAAAAAATCAAAACAATTCGATTTGTGTTTCTGAAAAAGAAGCATATAGAGTTTAATTAGTTAATTTTTCCCCAACACGTTGATTTTCCATTCTACAATTCTTTCTTTTTTAATAGGGAGGAAGGTACTCTTTGGCATGCCCAAAAATTTAGAAATTATATCGAGGGGAAATACAGTAATGATTTCTTACTCTCATCAGTAAAGACAGAAAGACACGCAGACACATACACTATTCTGAGTATAAACGTATAGAAAGACATGCAGACACTAAGAAGCACAATATCATGAGTACAAACAGACAGAAAGACATGTACTCGGTATCAGAAGGATGAACATCCTGGCAAGCAGACAGGCAGTTGGGTAGCTAGTCTGCACGACAAAATAAATGGATAGTTTATAGATAGACAGGTAGGTAGGTAGGTAGGTAGATAGATTGTTCGATAAACTGATTAAATTGATTCGCTGTTCGATAAACTGATTAAATTGATTCGCTGTTTGCCCGCTTGCTTGTTTCATTGATTGATTGATGACTGGATGGAAGATGAGTAAGATGGTTTGATGATTGTACGGATAGATGAACAGAAGCTATATACAGTGCAAAACTATTTTGTAACTACACAGAGCTCTTTTGACTCTCACTGAGCCTTTGTCAATGGCAAAATAATGAAACAGATGCAAAAAAGACAAACAATAGGCACAAAAGAAAACACCGAATTTGCAAAATTTTACATATACCAAAAGAATGTCTAAACCATGCAGGAAAAATAGATCTGTACCCAAGCTGCATAATCAGACATATAGCACATATCTTGATACTGTAATGCTATCGGGAGGTATAACATTTCAGGTTTGGAAGGAAGAAAAGTCAGATTTCTGTTTTGTTATTAAACAAAAAAAAATTTAATAAGTGCCTTGCATATGAGATGAAATAATCTGTATTTGAGCATACGCATATGCATCAAAACAGACACTGCACAAAAAGACAAACACAACACACACTCCTCCTACCCATACACACCTCCACAAAAGTACATTCAATATATCAGTAATGACCGGCAGCCGGCATTTTCGATTGATGTATATGAAGAATATGAGGTATGGGCTGTAATATGATTAGACAAGTTTCAGCGCATTGCTGACTGGAGAACACGCAAGAGATCGGGTTATAAATAGAGGATCTCAATGGGTAATGATTTAATATTGAATTTATGAAACGAGTTGAATAATGTCCAGCTTTTGCGAGCCGCAGCGTGTGTCACTGCCGAAGCCTGAAATCAACATAATAGCTTTCCATAACCACCATCGCCAGATGTGTGTCCCGTATAACAGCTATGCGGATTTTTGTACTGAATGTGGAAGGCCCTGCCGCAGATCAGGAGAAAAGCTGTAGATCTACTCCGAAAAAAGGCGTTAAGTTGTGCAACATAACCTGCGCGGCTACGACTTCCACATTATCGTGGAGGCTATCGGAGCTACAGCTTATTGACATTCTCGAGTTTATGAAATCCGCCTAGAAATATTGGTAGCTGCGCTAGCGCAATCAAAGTTTGCATTCTGCATCACATCAAGGCAAATAACGTCTGGCTCGCTCGGGTAGCAGGATATCAAGATTTTTACAAGCAAAATATTTAGACATACGAATACATGAGCAGCTTGGAGCGCATCAAAGAAACAATGGTGAACCAGCGTTTTGCAAAATCAAACTGCCCTAATTGCATATATTACTAAGAGCGCAGAAGTTTCAAATGGATTACCTATATTGTTCCCAACAACCTTTATGAATAGATCATGATGCAGAGTTCACCAACCCGTGTTTAATTGCTTCGACCCTAGCGCACTCGAATAAATTTCGGCAAACTCACTCAAGAGCTACATCACTGAATTTAGCGTAGAATATCCGAAAAGCTACAGCACGCGCACAAAAACTATCCGTTGGCCAATGAGACCTTGAGCATCCCAAGGATTGGTTCAGTGACTATCAGTGAGCAAACTGAATTGGGTGGAGGTAGGGTTTAGTTCACTGAATGAACGAAGCCAGTAACAAACGATAATTATGTGGAGGATTGCCGAAATCTCCAGCTCTACATCAGGGTGTAGCCATGAGTCACGACGTCCACTATGCGGTACAGTTCGACAAAAGCGCGTCGTTTGTACAGCACATGCAGAAGAACACGTACCTACAAACTAAGGCGGAGTCAGTTTTTGAGGATAATATCTTCAAGCCGATGAATAATTCTGTCTTTGGGAAGACTATGGAAAACATAGAAAACCTATGAGAATGTATTTGGCTGGATCTTCTGAATCCTGAAGGCGAGAGAGGCAAATTGCACTGACTGATTGCCGAAACATCGTTTCATTCGGGAAAAATTGTGGACGGCAACTTGACACTGAAGCTAAATCGCTCCATCTATATAGCACATGCCAGAGCAAACATCATATCACAACTTTCGCTATAATCAGATAAAACCTCTCTAGGGCGATAAAGTGCACCTGTTGTACAAAGACACTGGCAGTCTGTTGCTGAACTTCGAGACAGTTGATGTCCACCGCGATATGGCCGACGATGCTTACCTCTAAGACACGAATAGCACGCACTCCATAGCATGGTAAATAAAAAGGTCGCAGGAAAATATACGGATGACTGTTTTGAAAAGTACATAATCGAGTGTGACGGCCTCGGCTCCAAAATTTACTCAATACAAGTTTCAGCCAGCACAGAGATGCGTAAGGTCAAACGCTTATCAATTGCAGATGTAAGACCAGACCTCAGAAATCACCATTACATCGAGAATAAAGAAATAGTTTTGACACTCAGTGACGGCCACATGAAGCGAGTACCACAAAATTGGAGCGTTCTGCATAAGTAAGACAAACCTCAGTCTTCTTTATACCAAAAGAATGTTATTGGCGACAGACAGGCAGAAAGGAATGAAGTACCCAGGAGACAATAGTAGTGAGTGGGGGCGATATAGTGTCAAATACGGTCTAATGTTAAAGTTGGTCGTTTGCACTATGGGGTCAAATGGGACTTTAACATGGGCCACTCTAGGGTCAATGGGAATTAACGTCACGGTACTGGACACTGGCAGCAATGTTGCAAGTGGCTGATCTCAATCGGGCGGAACAGAGTGGCAAGGGGCTGACCTGAATACACGCTACTCTAGGGACAAATAGAGACATAGACATAGTGACGTGGTTAGAGACAGGGTTAGAGACATAGCTAGAGACATAGACATACATAAATTTATGAACATAAATCTATCACACAAAAAATCGACTAAAAATGTTTTAGGTAAGAGAGAATAAACATCTTTTCGAGATGAGTGACCATGAAAAAGGCCGTTTAGCTTTCTTCTACTTTCTCTCCTCCCTTCTTCTTCTCCACAAGCACCTCATCTTCTTCAGGACATTCTTCTTCTTCTTCTTCTTCTTCTTCTTCTTCTTCTTCTTCTTCTCATGCTTCCATCTATTTTTAGCTACAACTTGTGGAAAATCCTATGGAGAACCCAGTATATATTTATAGCCTCAATTTGTGTGACGATCCTGTTTAAAAACCCAAGTATCTATTTATAGATACAACCTGTGGAAGTCCTATGGAAAAACCCAAGTCCATATTTATAATCTTAAAATTTCCAGCTTCAATGACGTCACTGTACTGGACACTAGGGGAATAATGGCAACAGTGTTGTAAGTGGTTGACCTGAATAAGCGCTACTGTAGGTAGATAGGTGAAATGAATTTGATAGGGATAAAGGGAGTTTTATAGGGACAAACAAAGACCAATACACACTCTCCAAACGTTATGTGTTAGCTTAGAATGTAAACAAAGAAGATGAAATTTCACAAAATAGACTATCCCTTACACCACAAAAATACTATCCATCACATTAATTATACCATTTAACACCTCCCCAAACACACTATTCCGAAATTCTTTTTTTCTATGTCAGAATGTAAATGAAGAAGATGAAATCTCACAAAAAGGCTATCACTTACACCACAAAAATATTATCCATCACACCACTATGCTATCCAACATATCATACTCACTATCCAAAATGCCTTGTATTCGCTTAGAATGTAAAAGAAGGAGAGGAAATCTCACAAAATATCTATCCCTTACACCACAAATATTATTATCCATTATACCCACTATACCATCCATGATATCATACTCACTATCCAAACGCCCTGTGTTAGCTTAAAATGTAAGAGAAAAAAATAAAATCTCACAAAATAGATTATCTCTTACACTACCAAAAATACTATGTGAAAAAACTCTAGTGTCTATTTATAGTCACAACTTGTAGGAAATGCCTATGGAAAAACCCAATTTATGTTTATAGCCTCAATTTGTGTGACGATCTTGTTTAAAACCCTAGTATCTATTTATAGCTACAACCTGTGGAAAGTCCATTGGAAAAACCCAAGTCTATATTTATAGTCTCAAAATTTCCAGCTACAATGACGTCACTGTACTGGACACTAGGGGAATAATAACCTGAATACGCGCTACTGTAGGTAGGTAGGTATGTAGATGAAATTAATTTGATGGGAATAAAGGTAGTTTTATAGGACAAACAAAGACCAATACATACACACACACGTACGCGCACGCACACAAACAAAAATACACACACCTACACGCAAGCACACAAAAAATACACACACACAAACGTACGCGCACGCGCACAAACACAAACAAAATTACACACACACACACACGTACGCGCACGCACACAATGACATCAAAGGAGGCCGTTTAGGAGCCTGGACGGATGAGCACCCCAACGACAAGATTCTAAGTTTTGCTAGTGGCGGTCCCAAAAATTACGGCTACGAATACCGGGAGCCCCAATGAGAAGTGCACACCGAGTGTAAGGTGAAAGGATTGACTCTCAATTATCGCACCAATCAAGTGGTGAACTTTGGAGTATTGAAAGAAGCCTTTAAGTCTGGAGAGGATCAATATTTTAAAGTGACCACCTACCAACCTCACAAGATTGGACGTTTATCCACACACCAAATCGTCAGTCGGCCTTTGGAAAAAGTGTATCAAATCGTGTACCAAAAGCGAGTGCGGCTTCCCAGCCACTTCACTTTTTCAACGGACACATCGATATTGGCCAGCATATAAAAAGGGAAAACGTCCAAGACCGAGAGTTCATTGTGACTACCATTGCCAAGCGAGAAAGATGAATCTTTCAAACAGACACCATTCAAGTTCGGTGATTCTCTAGTGGAGTGCAATGCTGTACCTTGCGATGGCAGGGATGCTGTATGCTGTGACCTCAGTGATTCAGTACCACATCATGGGAACTTTGCTATGACTACTACTAATAATAATAATAATACTACTACAATACCTACCATGGAAAGTGATGCTGTGTGTGTCAAACCTGGTGGATGCGAAAGCGATGCCACTAGTTATCGTAGACTCTTTACTGGTTTTCATGGTCAATGTCATCCTCTACGTGAAACCTTGCGGCTATCACCCTACGGGTGTCATCCATGCCTGAGCAAACTACTGCGGGTTTCACCGTGTCCTTATCGAAATGAGCCTATGGAAAAAGAATATTCGTTCTCTGTGCTTTTATCTGAATACTGAGAATTTGAAAGTCGATTCCAAACCTTCCAAGGAAAATGGCCAACATATCTGGGACGACCTACCCCGGAAGACTTAGCCAGAGCTGGATTTATCTACTTGGGCGAAGGTGATAAAGTCTAGTGCTTGAGTTTCCGGTGTGTCACTTCACGAGTGGAAGCAGAAAGATTCCGCTTACCTGGAACATGCTCGATGGTCTCCGCATTGTCACTACCTGGGACGACCTCAGTAATCTCTTGATGGATACTTTACAAGAGAGCATTTGTGGTTTGCCTGTGGAGTTGACAGAACGCATTTAATAATAATTGCATCCGTGACGTCACCGATGGTGGAACCACTGGTACCTGAATGCT
>JAECUM010059740.1:0-37664 GCA_016617855.1 Megalonaias nervosa
ATATATGTTCACAGCTCTGACCTTATGCTTAGCGCATTTTCTCTTCGCCTCAGCAAATCTCTCTATTCCGCTGCTAGGGCAAGCAATGTTGATTTTGCTGCGTCGCGAAGGACAGTCTTGCGCAAGGGTCTTCCACGGGGCACTGTTGATACAAGTTTTTGAAGGACACATACAGTGAGTCCTTGAAACGCTTCATTCTTTGATACTTTCAAAGCCGCTTTCGCTCGAAGAGTTCGTCATAAAGCAGCTGTTTGGAATCCGTTCCTCGTGCATGTGGACTGCATATACAGAAATCACACCATGAAACCCAAAGGATCAACTATAGTTATCTCACAGTGTCAACAATGTCAAAAGTAAATAGCAAAACCAAACATTGTCTTAACAGGAGAAAATTGCACTTCAAACCATGAGATACTGTTGCAAAACCCTAGATAAAAGACGATCAGAAGAAAAATACAGTAGTGTCTAAAATGACCACGTTCACACTTTCACACTCTGGAAAGGAGATATAATAAGATTATGTGAAATGCAACTTTTTACAGTCAACTAAAACCAATGATTTAGAAGCTGACCTGCATGCTAATGACCGACAAAAATAGGTAAATAGATATTCACTAATAATCAATGCTACAGCAAACCGTATGAATGAATTTGGTTACCTCTTGCTATTGTTTTCTAAATAGAGGAAAGTAATGCAAAGAAAAAAACTTTTAACAATGCTCAATAGGTACAATTTCATGTCCGAATGTAGCAGACACAATATGTACACAAACAGTATTTATTTTGATAGGCAGGACTCGTAACATTAATTTCCAGCTAAAATTTATGCAATAGAAATACCATTTTAGTGTTATCGCTCCAGTTTGTTATTATGAGTTGTGACGTTTATTTCCAAACCATGGATATGCCTAGAAAACCTATCAATGAAATATATACTTTGACACAGAGGGTTGTAAATAATGTAATAATACATTTACAAAACACTCCACAATATCAAATATGACAAATGTAATATTCTATACTCAAAAGAGGCAATTTGTTCATAATTTGCATGTCAGGATGTCAGATCTGGCGAAAAGAGTACACGCAGGCTGGTACAGATGAAGAAAAAGAGGAAATGTTGAATGTGCTTTTCACAATATTTCAAAGGAAATATCGTGTGCATGATGGGATACTAGAATGGGATACGTAAAGTGAGGAAACATATAACGAGAATGAGTAAACTATGCACCTATAGGTCTGAGCTGTTTCTCACATGACACACACCAATAGTCCTGATCAAAAATCTTTAGTGATAAAGAAAGACATTCCAATTGGTCTTTCACACCATCTATTGGAAATTGCAGCCTAAGATCAATCGTTTGGAGTGACCATGTTCCCGCACCAACAAAAAGTAGCATGTAGGAGGCATCAAAGTTTGCAGCACATACCACAGAGGTAAAGAACTGAAAGATATGGAAAAGATCATTGACAAAATAGGAAAGTGAATTTGATCAGTGTGATAGTATTCAGGTGTTGAGAAAATACAATATCTAGATGCAACTCAGTGCAGTCATGGAAAATAACTCAAAATAATAAGATGAATAAATGACCAAAACCAAACCATGCACCAATAGTCGATTTCATTACAGCTTAGCAAGACGTTAGTAACTCTGACTGTAGTGCACATATAACTGATCAAAGGGATATTGGTGATGTGTTTTCGAAATAGTCCACATCACACGGTGAAAAAATGAATGTGTCCCTTGCCCGGTTCCTTTTGGTAAGCTTGGTTTGGAAATTGGGTGCCCCTGTCTTTCTGTCAAATCAGATTGAAAAGACACTTTATGTCAAAACCAGTGTTAAAGCTTGCACTAATGATTAGATTAGTTTGCACTTCTTTGGGCCATCCTTTGTCATAGGGTCAAAAACTCTGAAAGGAATCTGCTACGAATCTTTGCCCTTGAAATAAGTAAGAGAAAGGAATGAAAGACAACAAAATTTGTAAAATTTAACAAATAATTTATTTCCTTAAAATTCAAAGTGAAAAGAGAAAAAGAACTTTCGGTATTGCGAATTAAATCCCAAAATAATCCAAGATTTACAGACACGGGTCCTAATAATATGAAGTCTTGAATAAAACTTAGTACATGTCCCGAAGAGATCCAAAACAAAAGGCGATGACGTGTCTGTTATAGCTTCTGGAGTGCTGATATGTCAACAGTCTTTGGTTGAATCACAGTAATATAATTCAAGGTTTGAATATACTATACATTCCAGTGAATGTCTTTATCCAAGAGTTTTATAAGAGCACGTAGTAGTATATGAAGATGAGGATCCTAAACCAAAAGAGGATCCTAGGCCAGAAACCCCCACCCCCTCCCAAATTTGGAGAGAGGGGATTTGTAGGAGATAGAATATCCTAGTTTAGAAACCTTTTCTGCCAGAAATTCATATTAAACAATAAAATATTATATATAATGTATCATTATAATCCAATTCGACATGTTGGATTTGATCTAACAAACAAATTTTTTAAAAGATTTAATTCAATAAAATCAGCCTCAAGCTGGCATAACAACTAAAATAATAAGCAATTGTATCAAAAATGTTGGTTATCATTTGTCACCAAAATATGGATCAGTATGGTTATTCGCAACTGAAAATGACGAACGAATAAGAGGTTGGACAGATGATCCAATGACATTTATTGATAATATAGTTGACGCACTTTTTGATAATGATATTACTAAAGCTATACAAAATGAAAACATCTAGTATTGCAGTATTTAGACAAAAATAAATTATTTTTATCTACTACTGAAAATTTTTTAATAGATATATAAATTACTATAGATGTAATGGAAGTAAATAACATTAAAACCTCTTTTATCATTTCAAATTTCCAACCCGATCCTGATGAAGTAAATTCCTCCAATTTTTTAATTTATTTCTTGATGTATTTCATCAGCGACTGTGGCAATATTTGTTCCAGTTAATATTTTTCGTGATTTAGCTGTTAGATATTGTTCTTAAATTTCGCTGTCGAAACTTGTATTTTCAAAAATTATGTCAATTACATCCTTTTCGATTGCATGTAATTTTGATAAAATCATATGATACTGTACTTTTAATTTGATACTTTTGTGAGCTGCAAGTTCTTTTGATATAATAGGTTGCAAAAGATGAATTAAATTTGTAGAGTTAAAATTTGCTAAAACATTTTCATTATCAAATTTGTAACTATTGTCGTAGCCGGAAAATGCTGTAGCAATTTTTTCTGCTTTCATAATGCTCTTCTTGGCAATATCTCGCAATTTTAACATTATATTATATATAGTATTTTTATATTTAATTGATTTTTATGTATTTTTCAATTAGAGATACAAAGTGCTTATAGGATAATGTCAGAAATTCTGAGATACATTCGATTGACAGCAGAGGAGCAAGAAACTTATCATGTTCACCCAAAGTATAACTATATGCAGCAAATGCACTTGGTTCGGTTATTAACATAAAATATTTAAAAAAAACTGTTGGCATACCAACTCCAGCTGGAATGATAATAAGTGTTAGAGGAGATAATACAGAAATAGTTGAAATATTTAGGAACGATTTTATGTACACATTATTTTGTGGAGACATTCCAGCTGGACAAAGAGTTTACAGAGTAAACGGTGCAATCACTGGTGATAATATTGAAAATTTATCATTACAAAACGAATTTCAACCACATCAAGTATTTGATCTATATGAAGCTAATGATAAGGGAATTATAAGACACAGAAAAACAAAAAAGGTTGTTGGAAGTTTGAAAAATAGTGGATATCTTAGTGCGATGGTTCGTGGTATTAAAACTGATCAAGTTAATTATCTGTCACATAGGTTTATTTACGAAACTTTTAATGGTGTGATTTCAAATAATTTAATTATCGATCATATTAACAAAATTAAATCTGATAATCGTCTAGAAAATCTAGATTTAGTAACATCAAAAGAAAACACCCGACGTGGAGTTGGTGGTGGTAATAATTTTAAAATTCCTAAAAGATTAATTATATCAGTAAATGTTGAAACTGGAGAAGAAATATATTTTAAATCAATAACAGCTGCCGCAAAATATCATAAAATTCATCCGCAATCAGTGAAAGATGTTGCAGAGGGCAAAACCAAATCAGCAATTTCAACATTAACCTTTGATAGATTTAGTTTCAAACATGACGATTAATTATGTTTCTTAGCTCAGTTTTGGTTAAGCAATTATGTGCAAACATTAGAATATCGTCTTTATCAAATTGTAGTGTTATAAACGCACTATTATCAATTTTTGTTTTCTGCCGCTGTTAGGAGAATTTTATCAGATTCACCTTGCATTACGATAACGTCAACAGAATAAGCATTATATCCCGACAGACATTTTCGAACTGCTTCAGCTAGTTCTTTGTAATTTAATATATTAACTATCTGATGATATTTTACGTCAGGAGATTTCGTTTGGCTAGTCATCTTATTATTATAAATTAGATAAAAATAGATTATAATATGAATTTAATGAAACGACTTGCTGATATATATACCTCTGGTGATACAATCGCAAGTGATAAAGTCGTCGACGATAATTTTATCTCCAGAGATATAATCTCCAGAGATGTAGATAAAACTGTTGGTTATAGTGAAGATGATATTTTGTACAACAACAAAGATGATGATGAAGTTGTTGACGTCGACGACTTTGTTGTTAGTACAAAATATTACAGTAGACCGACAACTGGACGATATAATGTTAAGTATTATATCGCTAAAAAAAATAATAAAATTTAATTTTATTATTACAGAGCAACAAATATTTTAGCAACTTATAAAGCTTTTCTTAACGTAAAAATAATTGGCCAGCAAAGAAATATAAAATACGATTTTATTTTTGTTAAAATATTAAATTTGATGCCAGTTGATAATTCAGGAAAATTACATTTAATTTCCTTATGTAGACCTGTCAAATGTAAATCTGTACTTATGAAGTACGAACAAATTTATAATAACATTATTCGATCACTTCGTCATTAAAATCGACTTAGTTGGTACCCAGCTATTAAATTTATTGCTATACCCACGCCATTTAACTAAACTTTTATTGCCTTTTTTCCTAATAACTTTTACAATAACGAATATATCTTGTTCGGTTTTCTGAAGTTCTTCTTCATAAAAACTACCAGTTATAGGTTCACCTAATAAATCTTTTAGCGCATAAGTCACTGGTATTGTTAAAAGTACTTTATCAACAACAAATACGTCTTCGCTCCAGTTCGGAGTAAATCCTATTTCAAATGTTTTTTTTCGTCAGAGATATTCTAACTTTATCACCAACTTTAAATTTATGTCTGCTGTACGTATTTTTGTTTGCTAATATCGGATTTTTAATTGCGTCGTTTGGAGACATTTTTATTGATCTGTTCTTAGTGTTATTATATTTGTCAACAATTTTCTGTAAATTGTCAATATATGTATTTGTATTTTTAGCTGTCAAATATTTGTGGATTTTTTCGTTTAACGTGCGATTAAATCGCTCGACGACAACGCTTTTACTCTCATATCCTGGAGAAAGGATATCTACCCGCAAACTTAAATCAAACTCAAGCGGTAAGTTATTTGCAGTTGAAGTATGTAGATAATAACAAACTTGATAAAACCGGTGGGACAGTTACAGGTATTATTAACATGTCGAGTAAAATAATTATTGGGTTAGAAACTGTATATCCGCCAGCAAATGTAGATAACACACAAGCTGTAAGTTATGCGCAACTAAAATCTGTTGACGATAATAAACTTAACAAAGGCGGTGACACAATGACAGATAACCTGTCTATGTCAAATTCAAAAATAACTGGATTACCGACAACCTCGCCACCAGCTAATGAAACTGATGCTATTAGTTATGCTCAGTTAAAAGAAGAACTTACCCCATATTTTAAGAGATCCGGTGGACTAGTGACAGGCAACATAAACATGAGAAATAATAAAATAACTACGACATATGTTCCAGTTAACCCTAATGATCTGACAAATAAAGCGTAAGTTGACAGTCTGTCTAATGGTGTAAAACGAACCAAAAGCAATGTTGGTATATTCCAACACTTTTTAAGGCAACTGACAATCGAGTTGGGTTTGAGGTAAGCGCATCAGCATATTATCCTGAAAATTATCCATATTACGCTTTCTCTGATAGACACGAATGGACGACCAACGGAGAAGTTGAAAATTTTTGGATTAAAATTAAATGTCCTACTCCAGTTGCTATTTGGCAATTTCATTTGCGAGGTCGATTAAACTCTATTGTTGGTCGAATTTATAATTGGCGATTGGAAGGATCAAACGATGATATCGACTGGACAAAATTATATAGTACAACATACACTTATATTTCAACAACACAATATTTTACGATTCCGACAGAAAATACTGTCAACAAGTACTTATATTTTGTACTTCATGTTTTCGCTGCTGAACGTCCGTTTCCAGGACTGACATCATTTTAAATATATACACTCGATGATCAAATTTAATCTACTGCTATAAAATAATGTCAGAACCATCAATTATAACCGTTGCGAGAGAATTTTATGATAATATTTTTAACCCTAAAATAGATGTTGGGAACCAATCACTATCATCACGTATAATAAATACCAAGAACATTTTTACAATTACAATGATGAATTCTCCATTGTCAGATGAAGAAAAAAAATTTATTCTTGTTATGTATATGAGAGGACCACAACTGTTGAAAGCAATAGAAAACTTTGATATTATAAGAAGTTACTGTCATCCTGATGATTGTCTAGAAGAACAAAAACAAGTTGAAATTGTTTTTAAAAATATTGATCTAGCTTGACTTTAAAAATATAGATTTGCTAATAAAATCGGACTTAACAAAAGCACGAGCACATGATGGGAAAACGGGGAAAAAAAGACGAATAAACGAAAATCATAATCGTCTTGACAAGCTAGCGGAATCTAAGATAATAGGAGTGAAAAGAAACAGAAAGTTATATAATAGTTTTTTAAAACGAGGTATTTTTAAATATCTCGGTATATACTACCACGACAAGGAAACCCTAGTTAAAATTGTTACCATAACACCAGATGCTGAGTTAACTGTTAAGACGTACTCGAACGCAATTCTACCAATGATACATAAAAAGCCAGAATTTGGTCCAATTATTGTTAATAAATCTATAGCGATAATCAATGATTTTGACAATGAAATTAGTTATCTCAGCGATAATGAGCAAAAGAAGTTTTTTGAAGAGGTCCTACAAACACAGCTGGGAAAAAAAATTGATTCTTATTACAACATAAGTTATGAGGACGACATTCCACTTCCATCACTCCAACGCTCTAGACAATTGTCATTATGAAATTATTACAATGAAGTTGAGAAAATGTTCACAAGACCATCATATGCAAATTTATTGGTTAAAGTAGCTGATGCTGTTACTCTTATTCAACTTAACATATGCATACTCCTAAAATTAATGCTAGCAAATTTCATGGTAGCATATACAAATATCAGACAACATCTTGTTCTAAAAAATTTCCCGTTAGATCAAATAAGCTTGGTATTAGGGTATATCGATGAAACAGAAAAAGATTACAGTAATTTGGTGAATGAAACAGATTTGTACGAACGTGAAGTAGGAGATATTTTTGATTCATTTACTTGGTTAAAGAAAAATGATGTACTAACAGATAAACGATATAATGATACTTCGTCAGATGTTTATGACAAGTACAGAGATTTTATAGTTGATCCTAACAATAATAAGTTCCGTGAGTTTCTTGATTCGATTGTTGGTGCTAGAGTTTTTAATATTGTATAATGAAAAAACAAATCATCGATTTCAATCATATTTCAGAAGAAATTCCAAAACAAGATGTTGACGCTCTAGTGCAATATTACAGATATTATCATAAAAACCTTTGGTGTGTAAAACAATGTTATAAGTATTACAGTAGAATACTTCGAATAATATCATATTTGCCACTGCTGATAACCAGCTCTGGCATAATTTCAAGTGGAGCATCATTAAACCTGTTTTTATTAATAATATCTGCTGTTGGTGTATCTCTTTCAACAGCTTGCAAGAAAATTGTGCCCAGACTTGAGACTAAAAAAACATGCTTGTAAGATAGCAAGTATCACTTACAAAAATTACTTGATCAGATACGATCTTATTTGCGAGGCCTAAAATATGATATGGACGATTTAATACGCGAGTTTCGTATTATTGACAGTATGTTAACAGATATCCTACCAATGAGAGTCAGCAGGTATGAAAACAATTATTCTAAAATATCGTTACAACAGTAGTAGATGTTTAGAAATATATTTGTATTCGATATCTAAACTCTTCGATAAAATCATAAATTCTATTTCTCCTAAAGTAACTTGAACTTCCGGATTGCTATTAATAATATCTACAACATCTCTCATAAGTTGCATATCCGCCGGTCGATTAATTCCAGTTTCTCTGTAGTAAAATAAAGCTAAACATCTTTTAACAATTTCGTTCGGCAAATAAAATATACGCAGGAAATTGTTAATGTAATATGGTTTTTCGTAGCAAATTGGCTCCATTGTAACAACGTAGAAAATATTGTCAAGATATTCCATAATATCGTCTACATCATCGTTGGTGATTTTAAAACCTGATAGCATGTCAATTACTTTATCAAATCTATGTACTTCCATTATATATATATATATAGTAATTTATATATCTAATTAAAAAAATTTCAGTAGTAGATTATCTCCTACAAATCCTCTCTCTCCAAATTTGGGAGGGGGTGGGGGTTTCTGGCCTAGGATCCTCTTTTGGTTTAGGATCCTCATCTTCATATACTACTCACGTTTGTATTTGCAGAGAAAATAATCACTTGAATTCAATTATTTGAAGAAAATAAAATCCAGCCCAAACTGGTCACAACATAGATGAAGGTGCTAGATGTTAAAGCACGAATGTTAAAATCCTCACAGTTACAATATATATAGTTCTCTGCTTGAACTCAGGTAACAATTGTAATTTTCTAAACGAAACTATTACCTAATGGAAAATAACCTTCTAGAGTGATCTAATGAGCCTTGTGTACTTACAACATAACAGCCTGTAAAATTCACTTAGGAAATTTCAAAAACCAGAACCAAATAAGCATATTTACTCCTGCTTGTTTACCTGAATAATAATCCTGATTTTAAGCTCAATCTCATAGAGAATAATTGAGCTATGTATTTGTTGTTGACAAAAAATTAAATAAATTTTTTAATAAAAAAATCAATCGGGTCTAGCAGAAATGAACTGAAGTTTGGACAAGATCAAGTCCAACATACAATGTTACATTACAATAGCATGTAATGAAATAAAAAAAAAAATAAAGCTAAGAAACAAACAATTAAATTAAATATACATAACAAATCTTTTATCATACTTCTGCTTTATACAGGAATTCATATTAATTTGCTGTCGGAAAGTCGAGATAACTTCTGTGTGTCACCACAAAAAGATGAGGCGTATTTTACGGACTAAGACCTGCCTGTCTGGTACGTTTAATAGGAGATGCCACATTGTTAGACGCGGCGGCTGTTTATAAAGCAAATTTCAAACGTCCTCTGAGTCGTCGACGGTGAAGTAGAAGTTTCTTTAGATATGGAGTTCCTTTTTTCTTATCAAGTTAGGAAATGCTGGTCTTAAATTAGGTTTGCAAGCGTAGTAGTAAAGATAATTTGAGGTTCCTTTCTCAGAGACACCCCTACCCTCCAAAACGTTATACGTTAACATTTTTGTCAGCAGCTGTTTATAGCTTAAAATGATGACTTTCATATGATTAGACTTTTCTAACATATTTCTGACAAAATTTGTTTTGTTGGGGTAGGGGGTCTCTGAGATAGGAACAACTTAATTATCTTTACTACTTTACAGCCTTATACTATAAAATTTAGACAAAATTAATTAGAGATTGAAAATATTATATATAATGTACTTCAGTCAATCAAAGAGACATGTTGCATTTGATCTGACAAACAAATTTTGTAAGAGATTTAATTCTATTAGAGCAGCCTCAAGTTATACTGGTATAAAAACTAAAATAATAAGCGATTGTATTAAAAAAGTTGGATATCATATATCACCAAAATATGGGTCAGTTTGGTTATTCGCGACTGAAAATGATGTGAGAATAGTAGGTTGGGCAGATGATGTGATGACATTTATTGACAATATGGTTGATACTTTATTTGATAATGATATTACTAAAGCTATAAATATTTGTTTAAAATAAAAATAATAGTCCCTAAGGACTGTTTCAAGATGATTATATACATATGATTATGATTATATACATATGATTATATCTTAATTACGGACAGCACAGTTTAACCCCATGTGATCCCCTAGGTTGTCAAAGAACGTCCTAGCAGGATCAGAGGTCACATATAAAATTAATTCTAAGAACTTATCCTAGGACAGCACAGTACAGGTAGACTTAATTCTAAGAACTTATCCTAGGACAGCACAGTTACATATAAACTTAATTCTAAGAACTTATCCTAGGACAGCACAGTTACATATAAACTTAATTCTAAGAACTTATCCTAGGACAGCACAGTTACATATAAACTTATCTTAAAGACAATACTACGGGCCTTCTCTGTGTTTCAACAGAAATTTTTGCACACTCCCCCATCATAATCACCCAGGGAGTGCAAAATTACACCCACCAAGTGACATGGTGGGAGAGTGTACAAATTTTCTATTGAAAAATAGACGGGCTGGCTACGCCCCATTAAATATTAAATTTTGGCAACAAATCGCCTTTCGCCCGACAATTTGTCGGTCACGAGAATCGAACCACGGACCTCGAGCATGAAAATCCAACGCGTTAGCAATCGGCCACCGGACTTCATTACATATATATGTTAAAAATGTTATAGTTACGAAACAGCGTTCATTTTCTGATTTTGAAAAACACGTAATTTTACATTATATTATTTAATTCTGAAAACATTATTGTAAATAGAGAAAAAACATATTTTTTGATTTTATATTGTACAGAAAAACGAATATCCTAATGCTTGCATGAATTACGAACAACACAATTATCTTTGACAGAAGATCGGCCGTTGCCAAGGATACTGTCTGAATGACGCATTACTGCAGAAAAATAATCAATATATTCTGTGTTACGCAGTTAGACTTAAGCGAGAATCTATAGTAAATACGTTATTTAAGTAGGACGAATTTCTAGTTATTTTAACAAACACAGAAATGATATCAGGATTTATAGGTCTTAAAATACTATCAGATTTACAAATCTATTATATTTCATTAGCAAAAGAATACGAAACAGTATATATATGCTATGTTTGATTGGAACAGTATTATCTCCCTTTTTAAAATCAGATATGGTTTACAGAGTTATATTTCTTGACCAACACATAATGTCTCGACGTTTGATATTAAGTAAAGCGCGCTATCATGATTATATAGATAAAATTTAATTCTACCAGATACTTTACGACGACATTCAAATAGTTCTTTCATCGCTATCTTACCGAGAAGATACTTACTACCTTTTGCGAAAACCTTCGACCTATCTAGGTTTATATTAATTTTTGTATACTGGTATTGACTGATAGGATTATGCAAATTGTTATATTTCAATACAAGCTCGTCTCGTAAACTTTCGAGAAACTAAAGTATTTGCTGTCATCTGATTTGATAAGGGAGAGTTTGATTCTGTCAAATTTACTAAAACAAATACCTGAAATTTCATCGTTAAATTCAAATGATAATTGTTGGTTATTAACCATTATTTTTTTTATTTTGCTATTAACTCCATCTGCTAATGTTAAATTTTCAAACATTATTTCTAATGTTTAGACAAAATTAATTGCATAATGTCCAAGCACTAGTGTGTTAATTCCGTCACTGCAATATCTTTTATCATCAAAATTACTTAGTCCACGTTTTATGATCGTATCAGTTTCAAGTTTATGATGGTTTGCTCTGATAACATTTGTTTTGATAAAACTGATGCTATTGTTTAGCGCTGCTTTAAAATCGTCAAAATTCATCATCTTTTTCACATATCCTCGAGGAATACCTTTTGCTTTTTTTGTAAGTTTATTGTCATCTAATATGACAGCATACATTTTGCTCTTTAGTCCAACAAATTACCTAACCGGCATAAACATAAACTCATCTTTCATTTTTCCAATAACTTTTTTATTCGAATTATCTTGAAATCCACTATATGCTGGATAATCTGATAAATCGAACAGATTTTTATTATTGTAAATATCCATATAAACATCTTCACATTTTATATTATAAACTAGCGAATCTGTATCAGTAAATAGCAGCTCCGAATCTGGCCATTGCCTTTTGGTAAAATTATAGTGAAAATCGTACATCAGCCACTTTGATATATCAAGTACAGCTGCACCAACATAAATAGGTTTGTTTAACTTTAAATTTGTCTGTCGTCGTTGTATTGCAACAAGATTTTCATTAAATATTTTCATACTAACAAAACCATCATCATTAACTAATTTATTTCGGCGACTTATATCATTGACAATTTCTATAGAGACCCTTTTCCGAATATTTTCCATGGTCTTACCGAACACCGAGTTGTTCATTAACTTAAAAAAGTTTTTCTCAAATTCGGTTTTAGCCACAGCACGACGTTTCGTATTTAAGTCAATATAATTTGCCATCCACTTCGATGATTAAACTTTAGCACGCGATGGACCTTTCTCAGAATTAGTCCAGCATCTACTGATTGTTTTAAATTTTTGTAGTGCATAACATAATTTCTTTTATCTAGCAAATTTGGAACTAACTTATTAACAATCTAATTTTTTGATGTCGTCGTTGCTCGTTGTTCAGGCGATAATAAACTATAATTAATCATCATTGACTGCGCAAAACGGATAATCATATTGTAGATCATGTAGCGAACTAAGATAATCTAGATCAACTTCAGCAAAATATGAGATATCCGAAAAATCGATATTAATTTTTCTCGGTAAATCTTTTTCAGTTTCTTTAAGAAATTGATCTGGTGTTATCCAATGAAATCCACTGTGTGGCATTGGCTCTGACATTGCAATACCATACAAATTATTATAAGATAAATAAAGATAAATACAGATAAATTATGTAATTCGACGGGAGATTTTTATCATAATTTTTTAAGTACTTGTTATTAGCAGCTGCATATTTCTTTGTTATAACGCTAATTCCGCCTCTGATACCTTTTTCAATAAAGTTAAACATATTGACATCTGTTAAGAGATCTAGTTCTATTTTCCTTGTTTTTAGTAGAGCGTCCCAAGATAATCCTGGAGAGGAATAATACCAACAGGGGTCTAATCCATAATTGCTATAGCTTACCCGGCGAAAACTCTCAAAAACATCTGCTAGCAATAATACATCTGTTTTCAAATATAGATCATGATAATCACCAAATGTTTTACAACTAAATTTATTCCAAATATCTTGTGCGTATTTATATTCGTCATCTGTGATATTTTCATTTTTAAGTTGCGAGCAAAATTTATCTTTGTCAGGTAGAGAAGTTTCATCAAATCTGCTCCAATCGTCGAGATACTCGTAAGGAAATATACCTTTTTTTGTCAGATCGATATAGTTTTCACCGAAGCAACCTTTTAGGTTAGCGAAATTACTGCAACCTTTGACAAGCTCATCTAATGATGCTGCCATAATTTGCAGGCTGTCAATAAAACGTAATTTACCGAGCGTCACCGACATATACTTTTCAAAATTATTTGGAATACATTTTATTACGTTATTTAATTTTAGTTTAGCTTTAATATTTTCATCACCAAAAGCTTCTACAATGATATGACTGTCATAGCCACGAAAGTTATCTGGAGCATGAAATTTTAAATTACAACTACTATGAGCTGCTCCACGATACTGGCCGGTCAAATGACAATGATCTCGTACCTTATCACGGGCTCCGTTAGAATCCACCAACAACTTTTCACAAATATGACAATCAACTGCTTTATCAAAATCGAGTTGCTGTTTAGACGTTATTTTCATCGGAGCTGTTTTAAGTAGTCTGTTAAAAATTTTATTAACTTCGTCTATTAAAATTTTTAATAGCCATACGGCAGGATTTTCACCTCTATATAACTTTATCGGAGTTGAAAATTTATCGTTAGCGCAACAAACTACTTTATAAGCTACTCCGCAAGGAATATGTTGCATTTTTCTAGTACTGGATTTATTCGGATTATTTTCTGCTCCAACCACAGGAACAAGTAGACACTCAAAATCAGCGTAAATAACAAAAGGAATATTTAGTTTATGATTATAATTTTTAAATTTTGATATTTTTTTCTTTTTCGCTAGGCATACTTATTCTTTGAATATTGACACAGTATTTGAGATGCTTCTGTAGTCTTTCATCACTAGAAAAACCATGCAAACATCTATAGCAGAAATATTTTTCATTTTTATTTTTACTGTACTGTTTGCCAACTAGGCCGTTAAAGTTTTTTTAAGAAACAATAATGTCCTCGATAAAATAATAAATTTATTGTATTTTGCGTAGCATTTTCTGAGATATATCTCGGGTAAACGTTTTCTCGCTCATCTAGTCCGAAAATATTTATTGAGATATTGTTTTGTTTTTCAAACTTTGGTATATGATTTTCTGCTACTGGAAAAGTTATTCCTAAAAATTTAGTTCGTCCTCGTGCGGAAAATATTTGTTAACGCGATCAGCATTTTTTTCTTTTGGAAACATCGCAGAAAGAATAGACCATTGAAAACATTTATCATCATCGTTTTTGACATTAATACAGCATTTTTTGTTTTTAATTTTTTGAGGGAGATCGACGTAGCCAGCGCTATTAGCGCCGCTGCTCTGAAGTACGTTATATTTTGCTGTGTGAAAGAAAACTTCTTTTATAATTTCGAATTTCCAACCTGATCCTGACGAAGTAAATTCTTCTAATTGTTTGTTTATTTCTTGATGTATTTCATCGGCGACCATGGCAATGTTTGTTCCAGTTAATATTTTTCTTGATTTTGCTGTTAAATATGGTTCCGAAATTTCGCTGTCAAAACTTTTTGTTTCAAAAATTACATCAAGTACATCCTCAACTGCGTGTAACTTTGATAAAATCGTATGATATTGGACTATAAGTTTGATACTTTTATGAGCCTCAAGTTCTCGAGCTATAACAGGCTGTAAAAGATGAAATAAATTTGTGGAGCTAAAATTTGTTAAAATTTTTTGATCATCAAGTTTGTTGCTATTATTGTAACCAGAAAATGCTGAAGCAATTTTTTCTGATTTGATAATGTTCTTTTTAGCAATATCTCGCAATTTTAACATTATATATATAATAATATTTTATATTTAATTGAATTTTTTAAGATTTTTAGTTAGAGATATGATAAACCTTATAGTATAATGACAGAAATTTTGAGATATATCAGAATGAGGGCGGAAGAGCAATAAATTTATCATGTACATCCAATGTACAACTTATATGCTGCAAATGCACTTGGTTCTGTTATTAATATAAAATCTAAAAAATCTATCGGCATATCAACACCAGCTGGTATAATAATTTCAGTAAAAGGTGATGATACAGAAAGAATTAAAATGTTTAGAAAAGATTTTATTTATACTTTGTTTTGCGGCGATATTCCAGAAGAACAACGAGTATACAGAGCAAATGACGCAGTTGCAGATGATAATACTGAAAATTTATCATTACAAAATGAATTTCAACTTCATCCAAGATTTGATCTATATGAAGCAAATGATCGAGGAATTATTTGACATATAAGAATAGAAAAAATTGTTGGAAATTTACGTAAAGATGGATATTTAAAAGTAATGGTACGAGGTATAAAAACTAACCAAATTGATTATAAGTCGCATAGGTTTGCGTTTGAAACTTTTAACGGACTAATACCTAATAGTTTAGTTATCGACCATATAAATAAAATTAAAACAGATAATAGTTTGGAAAATTTAGATGTGGTTACACAACAAGAAAACACAAGACGTGGAGTTGGTTCTGATGGTTCTAATTTTAAAAATCCAAAATCAATTATCTCAATAAATCTTGAAACTGGAGAAGAAATGAAATTTAAATCAATAACATCTGCTGGAAAATATCATGAAATGAATTCACAAGCAGTAAAAAATGTCGCTGATGGCAAAACTAAATCAGCAACGTCGATGTTGACATTTGATAGATTTATCTTTAGATACGATAACTAATGATATTTTCTATATCATTCCGAGAAAGACAATTATGACTAAATTCCATGACATCATCGCGATTAAATCGTAACGTCATCATTTTATTTGTATCGAGTTTTATTTTGTCAACTGCTGTTAATAAAAATTTTTCAGATTAGCCTAATATTATCATAACATCAACAAAATAAAAATTATATCCCAACAAACAAGCTCGAATTGCTTCAGCTAATTCTTTGTGATTTAGTATATTAACTCGCTGATGGTATTTTATTTCTCCAAACATCTTATTATTTATTAATTAGACAAAAGATTATTATAATAATGAACTTAATTGAGAGACTGGCTAAACTAAATTCGGAAGATTTTGTTTCAGTTTCAAATTTTACATCAGAAAATATTACTAATGACAGATTTGCTGATTATACTGAAAAAGATATTTGTATAACCACGACGACGACGAAGATGATGTTGTTGTTAGCAAAAAATATTTAAGCAGACCAACAACTGGGCGATATAATGTTAAGTACCATATTGCTAAAGAAATAATGAAATTTAATTTTACTGTTGCCGAGCATCAAATATTTTGGCAGCTTATAAACCTTTTTTAAACGTAAAAATAGTTGGAGAACAAAGAAATATAAAATACGATTTTATTTTTTTTAAAATATTTAATTTCATGTCAATGGACGGTGCAAGAAAATCACATTTAATTTCTTTATGCAAACCAGTAAAATGTAAGTCAGTACTAATAAAACATGAGGAAATTTATGATAATATTTTTCTGTCCATCAGATCGACTTAGTTGGTACCCAACTATTAAATTTATCGCCATACCCTCGCCATTTGACTAAACTTTTGTTTTCGCGCTTTTTAATAACTTTTTCAATAACAAAGACATCTTGTTCTGTTTTCTGAAGTTCTTGCTCGTAAAAACTGCCAGTTATAGGCTCACCTAATAAATCTTTTAACGAGTATGTAACCGGTATTGTTAAAAGTACTTTATCAACAACAAATACTTCTTCGCTCCAGTTATGAGCATAACCTTTCTCAAATGTTTTTTTCGTTAAAGAAATTTTAACTTTATCACCAACTTTAAATTTGTGTCGTCGGTACATGTTTCCGTTCGCTAATATTGGATTTGCAATCGCGTCGTTTGGCGACATTTTACTTTTGCCTAGCGAAAGGGACCTGTGTTTCGTGTTATTATACTCGTCAACAATGTTTTGTAAATTGTCAATATATTTACTCGTATTTTTAGCTGTCAAATATTTGTGGATTTTTTCGTTGAGCGTGCGATTAAATCTTTCAACGATGACACTTTTTCCCTCGTTTCCTGTAACATATTTTTTAATGTTATTTTGTTCTAAAAACTGTTCGAATTTTTTATTAAAAGTTTCTGCTCCATGATCAGTCCAGATTCTATTTGGTTTTCTTTCTGTGTTAACAATAATTTGTTTTAGCGCATCAGTCATCGATGTTCCTGTTTTATCCGAAACGGGTATACTAAACGCGTATTTACTAAAAACATCTACAACATTAAAAAGATATCTCTTTGGAGCGCCATCAGCACCAACGTTATATTGGGCTAGATTTGAAAAATCAACTAAGTCTATCGCCCAGATATCATCAACGGCATTTGCGACAACTTTACGTCACGGAAACTTCTTTTTTTTAGGTCTGTGTAGTTCAGTTGCAAGATCATCATATAAGTCTCTACCGAGACCAAGTTTATATTTTGCCCCAATAAAACCATGGACCAGCCTTCGGTCAACACGTTCTCGCATATTTACAGGTTTCATATCACGAAGTTCGTCTAACATTACTTTATCGCAGCTGTGTTTATTTTGTTCGCTCTCTGGAAGATCAATATCTCTGTAGCAGATATCATGACGCATCGCTATTGCGTCAACTTGATTGTAAGGTTCTTGTCCTGGCAGAGGATTATCGTTTTCGTCGAGTTGTTTATCAAGAGGATTATAAGGTCCAGTGTATTTATGGCCTGGCAATGTCCAACCGCCTTTTGGTTTCGGCAATTTTCCAATAAATTTATGTATATCTATATCTGTTCCAATTATTTCTCTGTTTTTGCATTTCTGACAATATGTAACAATTTTATTTTGCTCGAGGCATAAATCTCTATCGCAATCACAGTCGCATGTCATTATTTATTTAGTCGCCTACTAAAATAATTTTGTCAGGGTAACCCGCTCCGGACAACTTTGTTTTCGGTAAAAACATTTTTTTGTTCTTCCGCAGATTGCACAAATACTTTTCAGCATTATTCTATTATTTTTTGTTTTTTTCTTCTGTTTTTTCGTCTTTATTTTCTGTTTTAGTTTTACACTTAAGACAATATGTTGACATTGTATATCTAAGTTTAGATAACATTTAATACAATCTCATCATTAGCGTGAGAAGGTTGTTTGTCAAATTGCAAAATAAACTTTAAAAAATCTGGATTTTCGGTCATCTGTTTAATGAACATTACGCAATAATATCCACAAGCGGAAGTTCCAACTGGTTGAATTTGATTAGACGGATAATTTATTATCTTCGCAAGAGACTTTGTCTCTGGAGACTTCGTCAGAGACTTAGTATCTTGTACTCTACTCATATATTTTTTTACTGCGTCACTTGGTGAAATTCCGAACGAGTCAAAATAATTATTATCATAAACAGCTACCCAATGTGTGCCAGATCCGTCATTAAAATCTTGTATATTTATAACACACGAACCTGGAAACGCTAGCGTCTCTGGTGGTGGAATTGCCATAAGTTCATCTTTAGAATAAACTCCACTGAAATTTTTTACTTTTTTTTAGTTCATCAAGTATATCAAAATTACTTAACGCAGACTTTATCTCCTTGTTCCTGGCAACATTATTCCTCGTCCTACTCCTAACAGATTTGGCAATAGACTTCCTGAAAATCCTGCTAATAACGGGGCTATTGGAATAAATCCCCCTTTTCGCCTCTGTCGTGTCTTTTTTTTCGTCGGTGTATTTTTTTTCGTCGGTGTCTTTTTTTCGTCGTTGTCTTTCTTTTAGGCATTATATTTATCCATCACATAAAATTGTTACCATTGATCTCGTACGAAAATTTTCTTTATACCACTACCTTCAACTGCCTTTTTCGTTGTGCCAGATACTGCTCCAGACGCTGCTGCTAATCCTAATGCACCTAACACTGGCAAAAGTTTTGGTATTAATGCTCTGGCTATTACAGATAATGCTGGACCTAAGAAACCGCCATGTTTTGCCATTGCAGTTATTTGTGCAGTACTTAAATTTAAAACAAAAGGTTTTTTGCGATCGTATTTATTTACTTGTTTTTTGGTTAACATTAATTTTGTTAAAGTACCCGCTGCGTTATGGTTGACCTTCAATGATATTTGTCTTTTCTTTGCAATAGCAGCTGCTAATTTTTTAACTTGACCATCGGTCAAATATATTTCTTTTACAATATATTTTGTCATCTTATATAACGATTACAGATTAAACTTGTACTGACATTTTACCTCCGACAGAGTCAATTGTAACAAATCTATCGCTTATTACTAACGCATATACGTTCAACTGCGGCGCTGGAGCTGGAGCGTCCCCTAGTGTCCAAGTAATTTCAGTATCAGCTGTGCTGTCTACAGCTCGCTCGCTATGCTTACTAACATCAAAATAAAATATCGGATAAAGTGTACGAAATTCCTCTACTGATATCTGAGATCCATCTCCAACATCTTGATATTTTTGCAGTGCGTCCAGCAGGTACATGTATGGTCTAGTAATGTTTTCATTGGCGTCATCTGCAAAATTGCATTCTATCGCTTGCTCCGGATATTGCTTTGAATTTATTCTAGCGTATATTCGTCTAACATCAGCATTGTCAAATATCGCATTATTTTTTGTTGGTTATTACGTCGCGCTCGTCTCTGAAATACAACAAATAATTGCCGTGGTCTTTGTTCATTTGTTGTCGTTGTGACTCGCCATGTGTAGTCGGTGGTATTTGGAACTGATGTTTGATATATTCTATGTTGCTGAAAATAAATTCTGTTTGTGTGTTTTTCCAGCATATTATTTAATTCCGCCATTTTAGTAATAGACGGAGTTATTCTTGGCATCCATAGTGCAAGTTTGTTTATGACAAACTGTACATCATTCCCACCTGACCTAAACAGGCAGTCGTTTTGTTCTGATCGATCTAAAATAAGAGTATGTTTAACTCCACGAAATATTTTATTGTAGTCTCTGCAAAAGCCAAATATTGTACTTAGTGGCAGCATCATTGTAATTTGACGTGATCCTGCTGCCAGTGCCTTTCTCCTAGTATAACCATCATAGTAACGTACATTTGGAAATCCAATTTTGTTAATAATTAAATCTAACATTTGAATAGCAGTAGCAGCTGCATCTGGCGGTTCTATACCAAGATTATTGCAAACTGCAATAAGTGAACTCTTGTAGCGTCTACGTTAGCAGCTGCAGCTGGTTCGTCTATACCTAGCGCAGCAGCATTAGCAATAAGAAAATTTCTTTCAATTACAAGATCTTCAGCAGCATCAGCTCCATCTATTAAAACACCTTTTGAAATAAATTCATTTTTCACAGGAATTATTGCACCAGCTCCAGTATCTTTAAACCACATCATATTAGTTGCAGTTGATCTGGAGTAATCATCGGAAAACGAAATAATATTTAAAATTGTACTTGCAACTTGTAAGTGATTTGAAATATCTTCGACATATTGATTGGCTATCTGATATTTAGCACTGCTAAATAAACACCAACCGTTATTTATAAGAGCTACTTCTGTTCCAGCTGCAATTGCGGCAGGTGCGGCAGGTGGAACAGCTACTGTCATAATCTGGCCACGAACTTCCAACATCGCTTTATGAGGAAGTAAAAATACGTCCTCGTCTCGAGTATAAAATGTTCTGGAGCCAGCCGTATTAGGTTCGTTAGAATTTTCATCAAGATATTCAACGTATTCAAAGTCTGTTGCTGTGTCGTCTGTGTCATAAATTTCTGCTAAATCGAGATAATTTTTTACAGACATTTCTTTATTTATTAGGTTATACAAAATTATTTCGGTGTTGTTACTTTAGATATTAATTTTTGTATAATTTGTTCTCCTCGTGGCGAGAAAAGTTTTTTTGTCGTCGTTATCATTGCTCGTTGAGTTTTTTTTTTGTTGGTGCGATTTCTGAAATAGCTTGTTTGATTGTCGGTATACCACGTTGTGGATCGCCTTTTATTTTATCAGCTATTTTTTGCCCCACGGCAGTTCCAGCAGCAGATGCAGCTCCAATTGTAAAAGCTTTTGATGCGTCAAGTGCAATTGGTGCAACTTTATGGGCTATTCCTGGAACATTTTCTATAATTTTAGCAAATATATTTCCCAAAAATCCTCCTACTATTTTTCTTCGATAAACTTTTTTTCTCTGTTTCATTATATCTGAGGTTGCATAATTTTGTTGTCAAATCTTTCAGAAAATATGTTTACTGTTCGCGTAGGTGTAAATAATAAGTAACAATTTCATTATTAAGATTTAACTGTCTTCCAGACTGATCTGTCAATTGCATATTTACTTCTGTTATTTCATTTTCAACATTTAACGGATAATAAATAACTTGACGTGGACTAATTTGCATAAGAGATCCTGGTGGAATTTCTGGTGAAAAACTATATATCGTTCGTCCTTTACTACCTTTAGCTGAATAAGATCCCGATGCGATAGAGCAATTTGCCAATATTGCGTTTACTTCAGTTATATTTACTGGCAGTTGACCGTCATACGTTTCGGGATTATCACGATTAAGAGCAGGATATACATAATTATAAAATCCTATCAGTGGTGCGATACTTGTTTGCGATACAAGACTATATGTTATATCTTTTAATTTCATTCTTGCGCGTAACGTATTATAATTTGGTGTAAGTTCAAAATTATCAGCTATACCTTTATTTTTGTTATAAGTTCTTTTATTATTTTATTTAGATCAGTGACATTATAAGCTCCTTGTGGAATTTTAATTGTTTTCCACGTGAAAAATGGTGGAGTACGTATAGAAACAATATATGCAAATTCATCGTTAATTCCAGTTTTTACATTAGCCATAACATGCCAACAAGTGCAGGAAATTAGTCCAATTTCATATTGTTTCTCACGATCTAGTTCTATTGGCGGAATATAATTTATAAAAAAATTTGCGCTATCTTTATCAGATTGACTAGAGTCTAGTAATAATGCTGCTGACATTTTGAATATAAAATTGTTACACAAATTTATATCGACGCGATTATATCAAATCGTGATGTAAAGTTCCGTATTCGTCAGATGTTAATAAATTTTCTGATCTCAAATTGTCAAGTATGTCAATAATTTCATTGTCAGTTTCAGCACCAACATTTCCAGCTTCTTTTGATGATATCAATAGCATTAATCTGCCTATCATTTCAGTAACTGATGAAAATATTCTAGCTCCTTTTCCTTGTTTTTCCATATATTGTTTTACTCGATTTTTATCAATTACTTGAAAAAATTTCCTTTTAAAATCCCAGCCCGAACCAGAAGCTTTTTTTCTATTGGATTGTGCTGTTCTTCAAAATACTAAAGCAATAATACCATATCTCATTCTATCATAAAGTGGAGGCATATCTTCATTTTTTATGACTTTGTTCAACTCATCTCTAGCAGTAACACTGTCTCTCATTATTTCATCCAATTTATTAGTAAATTCATTAAATTCTTCCTCATCCCATTTATCTATATTATCAAGATTTTTTATATCATTTTCTTCTAAAAATTTATTGTATTCATCCTCCGTTATTTCATTATTTGCTTGTTTTATATACCATCGTCTTTGATCTTCAACTACCATAAACTTTACCGTCAACTCTCCTACTCTTTCTTGCTCCTTTTCAATATCTTTTAATTTTTCTGATAAATTTGTTAAAATATTTTTAATCTCCGTTGTGGTTAAATTTGTTAATCTTCGTTGAAACGCTAGTAGATCATTTATTAGCCGATCTAGTTCAGTTTGTCTTGCAACCGGATCAGAGATATTTGCTACAAGTGCCTCAGCTAATCTTCTTTTTTCTTCTTCAGATATCTCAGCAATTCTTCCAACAGTTTCTTCTTGTTGTTCTTTAATTAGTCCGCGTAAACCTTTTTCCTGTAGTTGCTTAAGTTCTTCTTCCGATAATGGTTTAGTTTCAGGTTGTTTTCCAAGTAAAGCTTCAATAACTGGCTTGAAAACGGATGCTGCTGTTTCTGCTGCAACCACTTGGCCACGTCGTGCTTACTGTACTTGCTGTTTAAATTTTGCCTGAGATTGCGCAAGTTTTTTTTAGATTTTCTATATGTTTTCTGTACTTTGCTTGTCTTTCCATTAATTATATACTATTTTGTATAAAAATTACTGTTGATATTTTTCAATACAACAGCGAAACATTTTACTCGTATCATTTGTTAGTTTATCAAACAAAAAAAAGTCATATTTATTTGCCGTTGCTTTATGATATAATTCAATAAATTTATCTTTTGTTACATCATCACATTGTTCGTTTGCCATATTTCTAACGTCAACATTGTCAAGTCCTGGAAATAATATAAAACAACCAGTATTTCGAATAATAAATCTGTCAACATTATAAAAACCTTGGGCGAGATAAATAGAATTACATTTTTTATTTCGCGACTGTGAAAAATATGATCTTATTTTATTCATTTCTTCGTTGTTTAGCAGAATATCATCAAAAACAACTATCTTGTGTTTGGACGAATCAAGTTGATTAACTGGAATGAGTTCTTCTGGTTGTTTGATAATAAAAAAATCTTCGACAGCCTCAAGATCATCACGAAGTTTGTTATTATAATTGTTAAGTAGCTCGTACTTATCTTGCTGAGGATTTATCGTATAAATATAAATGCGATCGTAATTAAAATTATCTCCTAAAAGTAAATTCATAAGCAAGTTTGTTTTCCCCGATCCAGTTCTTCCAACAATAAGATAATGACAATCTGGAAGTTCATTGTTATGTTTATGTTTCACCAAACGTTCTGTATCAAAATTTAATATCGATGATTTTGCCATTATTGTTATATAATTTTATGCTATATAAAAATTGTCAAACGATAAATAAATAATGAGCTATTATACAAAATTTGGAACATTAGTAGGAGATTCATCAGCTGAAAGTACAACAATAACAGACGGTAAGGTTGATTTATCAGGCTATCTAAAAAAATCCGGCGACACAATGACGGAAAACCTATTTATGTCAAATCAACGAGTACTAGAGTTAGAAACAGATTATTCGCCAATAAATGTCGTTGATACACAAGCTGTTAGTTATGCACAACTTAAATTAGTCGACAACAATAAACTAGATAAATCTGGTGGAACTTTAAGCGGTAACTTAGATATGTCAGGAAAAAAAATTATAAATTTGGAGACCAGGTATCCACCAGCAAACTTAAATCAAACTCAAGCGGTAAGTTATTTGCAGTTAAAGTATGTTGATGATAACAAACTTAATAAAATAGGTGGGACAGTTACAGGCAACATCAGTATGACAAGAAAAAAAATTATAGACCTTGGAAACCCAGCTGCAGAATCAGACGCAGCAACAAAAAAAATACGTCGATGATCAAGAATCTAAGTACGTATTAGTCAACGGTGGTATAATGCGAGCATTTCTCAACATGAACAATAATGGTATTAATAATCTCAGAACACCAGAAACAGATTTTGACGCAGCAACGAAGAAATATGTAGACGATAATAAACTTGATAAAATAGGTGGGACAGTTACAGGTAATATCAATATGTCAGGAAAAAAAAATTACAGACCTTGGAAACCCAGCCGCAGATACAGATGCAGCAACAAAAAAATACGTCGATGATCAAGAACTTAAGTATGTGTCAATGAGCGGTGGTGTAATATATGGATATCTCAATATGAGCAATCATAGTATTATTAATCTCGGAACACCAGAAAAAGATTTTGACGCAGCAACAAAAAAATAGTCGACGATATCAACACTCCAACGGTAACAGCAATAACAACAATCAACGATGGAATGATCACATTCAGAAATGATTTTTCCAATCACGTACAAACGTTCTTAAATTTTCGTAGAAATATAAACAAATCTATTAATGAATTTTTTGGAAGTCCAGCGGTTGTAGATATTAAACTTGCTGACATTAACATAAAACTAAACGATATTATCAACGGAATTCCTAATATCATTGAAAAAACGAATCTGATTAAAATTCCTCACAAGCAGATCATCAATGTGGTATACACAGTAGCATCAGGATCAGCAACATGGACACCGCAAAATAACACTATCAAACATACCGCAGAAGTCACTGGTGTATGTAGGCTGTCCATATTTAGCGGTGAAAAATTTAGTATATTTACCACATATCTATGGCGTCATTCAATCGATAGTTTTTCTGGAATTGTATCTTTGGTGTTAAATAAAGATGTCGAGGAAATATTTCTACTGGAACCATCTGATAAAAAATTAACCGCAACGTCTTACTGGTGGTGTCTGGAATTTGTCGCTGAAACACCTAGATTGAGGTAATTATAATAAATCAAACCCAGGGATTGGCACTATTGTTTAAAATATGTAAACAAATATTATATAAATGAAAAAACATATAGTTGATTTCAATCATATTTCAGATAAAATTCCAAAACAAGATGTGGAAGCTCTAATGCACTATTACAGATATTATCATAAAAAACTTTGGTGTGTAAAAAAATGTTACAAATACTATAACAGAATACTTCGAATGATATCATATTTGCCACTGTTAATGACTAGCTCTGGTATAATTTCAAGTGGCGGATCATTAAATCCGTTTTTGTTAATAATATCTGGTGTCGGTGTTTCTCTTGCAACAGCGTGTAGAAAAATTGAACCTCGTCTTGCGACTAAAAAAAATGCTTATAAAACAGCAAGTATCACCTATAAAAAATTACTTGATCAAATACGATCTTATTTGCGGGGTATAAAATATGATGTGGACGATTTAATACGTGAGTTCCGTATTATTGACAGTATGTTAACAGATATTCTACCAATGAGAGTTAGCAGATATGAAAAAGATTATCATAAAATATGGGTTACAACAGTAGATGTTTAATTTTGTATAGCTTTAGAAATATCATTATCAAATAAAATATCAACCATATTGTCAATAAATGTCATCACATCATCTGCCCAACCTACTATTCTCACATCATTTTCAGTCGCGAATAACCAAACTGACCCATATTTTGGTGATATATGATATCCAACTTTTTTAATCCAATCGCTTATTATTTTAGTTTTTATACCAGTATAACTTGAGGCTGCTCTAATCGAATTAAATCTCTTACAAAATTTGTTTGTCAGATCAAATGCAACATGTCTCTTTGATTGACAGAGGTACATTATATATATTATATTTTCAATCTCTAATTAATTTTGTCTACATTTTATAGTATAAGGCTGTAAAGTAGTAAAGATAATTAAGTTGTTCCTATCTCAGAGACCCCCTACCCCAACAAAACAAATTTTGTCAGAAATATGTTAGAAAAGTCTTATCATATGAAAGTAATCATTTTAAGCTATAAACAGCTGCTGACAAAAATGTTAACGTATAACGTTTTGGGGGGTAGGGGTGTCTGAGAAAGGAACCTGAAATTATCTTTACTACTAGCGTCACCGTGAATAGTAAAGAAATCGAAATGTCAGGAGACTGCCTGGTGTGGTTTGGGGGAATGCGTGGGCGTCGTTACAGCAGTATATCTCTTTCCAATACGATATTTTTTCTTGCGACTTAACTTCATGGTGGTTTTGTCTTCTTGTGAGAGTGTAAAAGTTCAGTACACCCTTCGTTTTCATCCGCCATCTATTGGGGAATTCGGCTTTCCTATTGTACCGTCCACGTAAGGATCCCGTTTTAGATGTAAACCAATAATGACGCTTTCCAAAGATCCACTTCCACTACATTTTAAAATGATTTGGGGTTTTTCCTGGATTGTGCATCGATTCATGGGTTTGGCAGTTGTAAGAACGCTGCTTTACACTTTTCAATAAAACGTTATGCTTCAAGGGGCATGTGAATGATGCATTGAAGTTATTGACGTACCGCTACAGTAAACAAGGCTGATCAAAGATTATTATAACCTTATACAGCCAATTCGAGACCTACTTTGATAATCAAAAGAATGTAACTTTGAAAAGTGCTGGGCGACACAGCTGACGACTATTCATTGACTCAAAAAGTGCTATTTGTCACATGTGTCAGATGGCAGGATATCCAAATCAGAAGATACATAAGTCTCATCTTCAACCTATTCCTGCCTTTGATGAATCATTTAGCAGAATAGTGGTAGACTGTGTAAGTCCGTTACCTAACGTAAAGGTTTGTTCTACAAAATTACTTACAGCTCATTTATCCTCGAGTCAATTATCCCAGTCAATTACACCCCGTCAATCACCCTTATATAATTACCTCCGTGTCAAATACGCCTGGTCAATTACCCCTCGGACAACTACCCCTAATGCATGGTTATTCTCCTGTATACAAGAAGCGCAAACATTGACTAAGCAAGTAAACCTAGAAGTAAGAACTGTGTTTGGGGCGGCCGTACCATGTTTAAAAAAGAAGATGCCTTCATGTGGGAAAATGGAAGAGTTATAACAAATAGGTTTAAGTGCTGTAATCAAACAGATATGTGTTCGTATACAATAGTTTATTAGTGTGGGATTGACCGGTGTGTAATTGACCAGGGGGTAAATGGGCCAGGGGTATTTGTCGCGCCACAATTTTTTTTTACCATAATGTGTGAATCACACGATTTTCCGAGGATATTCCTTTGAAAAATATTAAATCTAAATCGACAGTAATAGCTTTGATTACTTTCCTACACTTTTGGTTCTTCTTGAAACTGTCCAGTCCAATCAAGTGTCAGCTTTTATGACTGGAATTTTCCAGTCAGTAATGTTTGAATTAGGCATCCAACAGGTTAAATTGTCTGCCTATCACTCTGAACACGATAATATATATATACATATATATATATATATATATATATATATATATATATATATATATATATATATATATATAACTGCTTGCATCGATGTTTTCATCATCAACATCTGGATAAATCTGTTTAAATCCATTCAGAAATTCTATGACCGAGTAAGTGGTGCAAATTTGACAATTAACTTACGTAAAAGTGAGTTTTCGTGTGCCGGCGTTACAAGGTGCATGAACGGGAAATATAATCTCATTGCTGATGCAATTTCACGTGCAGAAAATAATATATAATATTATTTTGTGTAAATCGTGTGACATTCATAAGAAAACTTCTTTTGGTCTGTATTGATGTGAGAGGCGTGCCTTACTGCTAACATCTTTTCTTTTTTTGCAAACAACACGCTACTTAGCTAATACTTGGTTTTGATTTTACTTTATATTTTAAGATAATTGTACGTAGAGATAAATATGTTGGATTCACGGTCTAGATTATTAATTTGATGGGATAATAAGTCTCATCATTGTTCTATTATTTTGTGGTAGCTTTTGATACTGAGTTTGTTTCCTTTAGAATTATTTATTCCATATTTTAGCATCAGTCTTACTGGAATCAAGTTATGTCCAGTTGAAAGAATTTATTTTATTTATTTAAATTATTCATCGGAATTGCAAAGTGCTCTTGCGAATTCGTTCAAGGACATTTTAGATTATATTATTGTGTTACATAAAGACTGTCGCCAAATCATCACAATACCAGAGTACTGGCACATAAACACATTAAATATTGGATTTGATTTGATACGCCGCTGAGATTAACTGGGAATACTCTAGTTTATTCTTTTGGACTCGTGCTAAAACGTTTTAGGACTATTTTGGATTTAATTCACAATACTGTAAATTCCCTTTTAAATTGTCGCTTTGTACTCCAGGAGAACAATTATTTGTTGAATTGTACATAATTTGTTGGTTTCTGCTCTTTACTGTTACTTAGTTCAAGACCATGGATTGCTATAT
Organism: Megalonaias nervosa; assembly: GCA_016617855.1. Taxonomy (NCBI): domain Eukaryota; kingdom Metazoa; phylum Mollusca; class Bivalvia; order Unionida; family Unionidae; genus Megalonaias; species Megalonaias nervosa. Next base: position 29,355 of record JAECUM010059740.1, read on the forward strand.
GTGCGATGGGGACCTGCATTACCGGTATTCTTGTGTTTAAAAGAGTTTTTGTCTTCTAGACAACAGCTACATGACGATATGACTACTTCCAGGCCCTCAAGTGTTCCTAGCGAGCTTATCCCATTGGCCATTCCTCGGCAGTCATGGAGTCCGTGAACTGTCCTTCCTCACTTTGGTTAGATTAAATTAATGATTTATATATTTAGGGACGTTCTATGTAAAACCCAATTGTTAAGGTTTTTGTTTCTAATCTTGCAATTATGACCATTAGTCACAGTGAGACATGTTGTTTAATGTCTTTTAGAATAAGATGAAAATATCAATTTCATGAGTTTTGTAAGCTTTCGACAGGAATCAGATTTAGATCACTGGCTTCGAAGCCTGTTACTAGTTTTGCTCCCCATCCCACCGAGTTGTTGTTTTGTGTGTAGTGCACTTACATTAACTTCATGTGATCCATGTTTACTCTTCGGAAGCAAGTATTCCGTTACAGTGTTCTCCCTCAGCCTCGATTGGTAGTTTGAAATATTTAATTAGTTTGAAGCGTTCGGGAGGACCAGGTGCAATCTGAGATGCCAGTGTTGGCTTATATATGCAAAGTTAAAGAAAAATGAAAGCTTAAAGATGTTGATTGGCTTATTATAAAATTTGAATCCCATTGCAGTGTATGATTGGTTTCTAACGTGATATGCATACCAGTGCAGTGTATGATTTGGCTTTTCTCTCTTATGATGAATCCGATGAATTTTTGTTCCAGCTACTTTTAAGTTTTCTCTACGTTGGGGAAATGCACAGTTGAAATTAGGATTGTCTCCGGTGATTGCACCTGCTCCGTGTATGATGTGTTTGAAATGATCAGGGTGTTCGCTTGTATCTTTGGAAAATATGATAGACGAACTAACGGGAGAGTCCAAGAATTGTTGAAGCCACATCAAAACCTTAATTGCAACTTGTCTAAAGATAGGTCCAGTGCACCTTAGCTGCGCCTTCAAAAAATCTCCAGAAAATATCGCATAGGCTATTTCGGTAATATGTAGTATAAAAGTTCTTGACAACAGTAATGGGTATTTCATGTCTGCGTGCGATTGTCATTTTATTAAATATCAGGTTGATTGCTAATGAAGAGTTGTATTGTTAAGATTCAGCAAGTGCCTGTCCTGATCAACAAGGGTGAAACGAAGGTTCGTCAGCCAGAGATTGTTGAAGATACACGGGTATCGGAGTAATTGATATAAGCTCAGTCGGAGCAAACACAAACAATATATAACCGTGCGTTACTCGCGTTACCGATGACGAGGATTCATAACTTCCACTGATAGCGTCACAATTCCGATTAACCTGAATCGTTGACGTAATTCTGACAATGTCGGGAGCAATATTATAACTGGTACCGTTGGGTATTTATTAATATCGCCAGGCCAACCAAGAAACGTTTTCAAGGATAACTGTGCAGTATCAGCCTCATACGTTGGAGATTCCATCGAGAATGCTGAGATGAGAATATTGAGTGTAGGGCCATGTAAAGTTTGAAATCGAGCTTGGTCACTATGGAATTTCGCTGTCGGATTTCTTCATTCGTTAATCAAAGCTTGTACTAGCCCAGAGGAAGTCCACTAATGTTCCAGGTACCTTCTCGACCGTCGTACGACGAAAAGAAGAACAAATTGTAAGCCTTGAAACTCCCAAATGGTCGTGAACGAATATTAAGCCAACTGCGTCAAACACGCAAAGATGATAGTGCGATTTCATGTGTGTGAGATTGTAATCATCTAATTAACGCTCTGAGCTGCACTTGCAACGAAACGTTGCATCGCAACATTGATTTTGTGATGAATCTCCTCAGAATCATCGCCGGTGTTGTTGGTAGACACAGGGAATAGCGACATGTTTACATGCCAGATTTCTGCTTTATATTGCTGTAAAAAAAGATTTAATACATCAAGTGCTGCTTGGGAGCATCTAATACAAATATGCCGCTCGCGTACGTCGGCTTTGTCAGCTATAGTCTCAGATTTTGTTTTATCATGCACGGCTTTGCGGCTAATTCTAAATAATTTTTGTGATCCAAATGACGTGTCCGCGTAGCTCACCTTGACTTGCTGTCCCTGTCAAGGTCTATTCTGATCTGCTTTTTTTAAATATTCCATAGAATTATCAATAAATCTATGTAAGTCTTTTATAAAACTCATTCTCAGCATCGTTTTGCATATTTGTATTCATCTGGATGTATATCTCCATCGAATCACTCTGGCGAAATCTTAGCATCCGATGGATTCTTGACACACGATTACTCAGCCAAAGCTTCAAGTGGAGGTTTTATATGTGGACTTCTTGTCTTGAGTCCGAAGGTTTGGATAAGGTTTAACGTTTGGTCTCTTACAGTAGGTTCTAATTTTAGAGTTATAGATGACTTGTTTAAATGTTTAAAATTCGTATTATGTAATGATCCTGTATACAGTTTGGAGTAACTTCCTGATTGGACGATAATGTTAGGTGGGTGAATATTGCGAAGTAAGTCGCGTCGGTTTAGTTCTGAAATTTCTCCACTAACAAAGCATTTTGGAAATATTGTGAACTCATTCAGGGACATTCTGGACAATGCCTTTGTGATACATCAGAATTCGTGGTACATCAGCACATTCGGGACATGGAATTCATTCGGAACATTATTCTTTTGGACATGTGATAGAACTTTTAAGGTAATTTTGGATTTGGTTCACAATACTGTAAGTTCCTCTTAAAGTTTCATTTAATAACTTAGAGAATGAAATTATTGAAGTTTTATAGACTTGCTGGTTTTGCTTTGTTTTAGACTTTTAAGACCATTGATTCGTCAAACAAGCTTGACGCATTCAATAAACTTGCGTCCAGTATCATTTATAATCCCTTAAAAAAATGGGGGAAAACTAATCCACCGGCAATGACAGTGCCTTATGGACCAATAGATAATCGTCCTGCTCGTCGAACAGCTCGTCTGGATACTCCACGTCAGCTTCTAAGAAGCATCTATAGTCAATGTTGCTGTCGTACTAGATTATGTCTTTAGTCTCAGGATCGATCCACTGAAACCCGCCAACAGGTGTTACGTATCATTGCCCACCATTCAAATTGTATCTAAATGTACACAATTTAAATTATTTATAGTATCGGTGACACAGGTCCGTACTCATCTAGTAGTGGATTGTTGGCGTGATAATAGCGATGGCATGCCATCAAAATCCGACTGCAGATTCCTCTTTCGACTAACAGGTGGTGGTTAATGGCAGAGAGTAATTTCAACACAAACTTAGTTTTATACAACAATGTGTCCCAGGCCATTATTGGTGCCGAGAATTAGCTGGATTAATCTAGTACGAGCGTATGACAGTTTTATTAAGCATCTCATGAACATCCGCTAGCAGATGCATATCTGTTTGAAAGTATATATCATGACAGTCAAGCAAGCATTTACACTGACCAGGCTTTATTTGCGAGTTCATAGTCGTTAGCGGATATACATTCGCGAGACAACGACAAATGGAATGCCTCGACTGGTGGTAACTGAGTTTCAGTAAACATTTCCAATCCAAACTTGCATTCTTATGGGTACACCATCTTTCTAGCTATCAAGTTCAAATTGTCAGGCTTAGAGCTAACATATCGACTCAGTTTTTAATTGATTGGTAGATCTAGCCGCAAGATCATTGATTTGGTTCTCGAGACTGGAATTCAGAAACTGTAGCGAGTCAATAAAATGCAGCTGTCCTAACCTAAACGGCATGTAGTTTTGCACGTTGTTGGGGTTGACGCTACTGATGGCTTTGATGCTGCTATGACCCGTTGCATGATCAGGTGGCTATGATACCTAGGCAGGTTATGCAGCACCAATGAGATTTTTGTTTTATCTCGGTAAATTCGTAACTCAAGATGTCATGCGATGTGTGCGGCTCCTCTGCACAAACCATCAGTATGACTTTTCATCAGTACAAAAGGAACCATCGCAGATCCAGCAATGAGTGGTAGCGGGAACCTGGCGTGTGACATTAGATATGATGTCTGCGGGCGAGAGTAGTTGATGCTTGATGCATTTCAGCATAACCTCTACTGATTTAAGAAACACATCTTCTGTGTCCTTGCCACGATATAACATTGGTGGCTCGGTCACTCGGCCGCATCTGACTACAGTGTAGCAAATACCTCATAGGACATGTGTAGCAATTCGCATTGTATTTGTTTGATACAAAGGAAAGTTGAAACATTAAAGGTCCGCAGAGATGATATACGGTACCATCATTCTGCGTTGCACCGTAGTGAATTTCAGAATGTTTTGCCAGGATCTGGCATTAATGCCGGCTGAAGCTGAAGATTTTCACTGATTCCTCAAACGTAAAAGTTGTGATCGTAAAAGCATCTGTTTAGTACTGACACATGCATGCAAGGGGAGCTTGGAAATTTCCTACCCTCGTACTTACTATGTCATTATTACTTAATTGAAATTTTTTTTTTATCCACACCTAACGGTACTGCGGCTCTGAATAGTGCAACAATACCAAATCAATGTTTATTGCCATTATGTGTATAGCAATTGTCCAACCGGTTGACAAACAGCGATGTCAGGATTAATATCGCTCATGTCAGTAACTTGTAGAGGAATTTTATATTACCCAAGAAAATCTTCGCTGAAGTTGTTCTGTAATTTCGAGGCTTGTCTGTATTATCGCTCATGGGATACAGTGAGGTCAAACACACCCACTGAAAACATCGCTTGTCCTTGTTAATTACGTTGAACACCACTGTTGGTAGGGTAATACACGCTGGCGTTGGAATGAAAATGCCAGTTAGGACCACATGAGCACCGCTCTGAATCCACGGGCTTATGAATTTAAACGAATATTTATTGTCATGGTTAAGCGACATAATCAAATTCAGGAAGAGAACAATCTCAGTCTTAACCGCGGATTGTGCTCGTGTGCTGTAACGTTGATACGATTCATGAATGTATCTTTCAAAGATGTTTTACTGCGTCATTACCTGGCTGATATTCCATCGGCATAATTGTCCTATAATCTTATAAATCACCGCGATGTTTATGTAACTCGATAATATATAACTCAAATATACAAATACGTAACACAAAATCTACGAAACATTCTAGGGGCGATTTAGAACAGGAGATATAGCTATAACAATACAAAGTTGTGCAGGAATAACAGACGGATTCTTGTGTCTATGACATAAACAGGCAGTATGTTTTGACCTAATTCTAAGACTTGAACAAAGGACGAGACAACGCGGGGTGAGAGACGCCAGAAATTATATCCCGCTAGAGTTATTCAATGAGGTTCTGAAGGAAAGATGTTGTAATAGCTGTTGTCGGGATAATTGACAAGAACTAAAATAATAATAATAATAATAATAATAATAATAATAATAATAATAATAATAATAATGATGATGATGATAATAATAATAATAAAGACAATAATAAAGACAATAATAAAGACAATCAAATAGATAAAATGTAATTGCTTTGGTAGATAGTAGCGCAAACTTTTCATCGGGAGAAAAATTAATGACTGGCTGTCATTTTAACAAGGCTGCAACGGGAAGGTTAGATGTTTTCATTGAGGTCAAACTCGCTTTGAGTTTTAAGTTCTAGTGTCCAGTATCGTTCCTTACGTGTGCATTCTGTGTCTGTCAATCCTAGATTAAATTCAATGGCTGACATCTTATGCGACTCGTCTGAACGTTCATTGGCGCTGTAATGGTTCGAGACGTTCGCCTTGATTTTGTGTTTATTCATTTGCTTTCTGAAATCAATGGTTTCTCCAACATATTGAATGGCACAAGTCTTGCATGTCAGAAGATAGATTGTATTATTGGCTTGACATCCTAACTTCTGATTGATCGTGTAGTTTGTCCCTGTTGTCGAACTTCTGAAAGATTTCGTCTCGGGCTTATGTTTGCAAATTAGGCAAAACTTGTCTTTGCAATGGTATGTACCTGAATCTGTGATTTTGTTTGAAGTTACTCAGGCATGTAACAGATAGTCTTTGAGATTTTTAGGTATCTATAGGTAACTTTCACATGTGGGTTCGCATGTGCGCGTGTGGTGCGAGGACAAAGTCTTGGTGGGGGAAGACGGCTTAGTCCTGGACCAGAAACAGAACTCTAGATGGCGTCACAGGAGGCGATGGACACTCTGGTACATCACTATTTAATATCTGAAGTTTGGTACATAGCTAAGTATTGGTAATTAAATAAAACGTTAAGGTGTTTAATAAATCATTAAGTCATTCTCAAAGTTTGGCATACAGATAATGACTTCCATATATTAAATAAGCTAACGACTATACATTGTATTTCAAGATGTTTTCATAAAATGTATATCTCACCCGTAGTCCCAATACTATAGACATAGTTTTTATAACAGAATATATTAAATTTGGATCTTTGATAATCATTTTCTCCGCTATCTCTGAACATAGCCATTAATGTTTTTGCGTCACTTGCTAGTTTAATTGCTAATATTTATCAATGAGATGTATCTGATACAGCAATAAGTATATTAAGAATTGATTTTCATTCCTTGGCCACGGGTATATAATTTAATGGTGCCAAAATTTACATAAGGATTCAAGATTAGAGGCGAAAGAGCCTACAGTGATAGATTGTTGTTTATAAAAGAGAGAACAATGAAGGAAAAACTCTGGAATTAAAAACTTCCTATATAAACGTAATTTAAGTTACCTACATCAGTGTGGACGATCTCTTTTTTGTGCGACATTTAATGTTGGACCACATCAAATGCAAAAAAATGGAGTAGTAGGAATTACACAAGTTTTGACTGAGGAAATTCTAAAATTATTTCTTATGGTCTTAAGTACGCAAACACGTAATCATTTGATCTTATTGAGTTTGTTATGATTTTAAAGAAAATGAAGCCCGTCTTTGTACGAGACTTTTATGAAATGCAGCTTGTTTTACTTCCCTTCATCAAATTAGTTTTTTTATGCTCAACTCTTAAACATACAACCAGGTAGTTCCATAAGAGGAAGGTGAAGAAAGAGAGACGATCGAGAAATTTGATGGGGACAGAAGCAACGTAGACGTTACTGTTGAACTGATTGAAAAGCGTCTTCGGGACTGTAATCAGGCACGGCATATTTGCATAGTGCAAATACTACTTCCGCATCATAAACTGTTCTAAATGTACTATTTGGGTTTTATTATAAGATAAATAATGTGATTTCAGGCTGTGGTCATGGATGGCAAATAAACAAAAAATATTGGTGAGGCCAAGATCAAAATAAAGCAGACAATCCTACACATCATGCAGATGGCCTTGCACTGTATCGGTTATGAATACCTAGGTATTGAAAACCTTCATCCAAATTCTCTGTTATATTAATCCGAAGAGAAAAGTACGAACCAAACAATATTCTAGATAAATACGCACACATTACAGTCCTTAAACACAGACAAATCTTCCACGATATGATGTTTCTAGTTTGATTATATTTCTTTATTGCTTCGCTTGAGTTTTTCAGATGCATCTTCTCTCAAAATTACAGACGCCATCCTATTTTCCTAGAAATATGAGTTTGTGTGTGATTTGGATTTTTAACGTAGCTTTAAAAACTTTTCAGTCATATCACTACGATGTCTGCAGTGTGACAGTTTATTGTGATGTCTTGCACTGGGGCATTATGCCGTAGACATGTAGCATGATGTGCCAATCAGTCACATTATCCTGACACCAGGCCGACAGTCCTAACACCAACCTCTGAATCTTTAACGCCTAGCGAGGCAGCTGTTAGTACCATTGTTATAAGATTTTGGTATGACTCGGCCGGGGTTCGAACTGACGACCTCCCGCATCTGAGGCGGACGCTCTAACCACTAGGTCACCGGGGCGGTCCTAAAATACGTATTCCCTCTACTATTCAGGGGAAAAAGTCTTAAAACACGTAGATAATCGGCAATATTAACCATTTTGAAACTGGATGTTTTCTTTGTTTCTCCTAAGCTGACACTATCGTCTATAAGTATCAAAATATGACTACCATAGTAAATCGGACGAATATTTATCAACACGTGTGTAATTTATCGTTAGAGCGTATAGAAATTATGTTGTCATCTCCTAAAACTGTTTTCTGTTTAAGTCGCGTTATACATATATATATATATATATATATATATATATATATATATATATATATATATATATATATATAACTATATATATATAACTATATATAACTATAACTATATATATATATAACTATATATATATAACTATATATAACTATAACTATATATATATATATA
>JAECUM010059741.1:0-10456 GCA_016617855.1 Megalonaias nervosa
ACAATTTTAGTGATATTCATATGATGTCAGCAGTTCATAGTGAGGTCTAGCACTGAGGCATCATGCCACAGACACATGGCATGACAAGTGCCCCAATTCGCATTATCCTGACACCAGACTGACCAGTCCTAACACTAACCTCTTACTGCTGAGTGCCAAGCAAGGCAGCTGCTAGTACCATTTTTATAAGTCTTCAGTATGACTTGGACAGGGCTCAAACCAATAGCAATAATAATAATAATAACTATACTTCCAGATCAAAGGAAAATTTTACCTATACTTTTCTCGGTACATATTAATTTACCCAAGATCCACTTCACCATTCCCAGGGATCACTACACCTCAACTCCACTCTAGGAGTGGGTATGTACACTTTCTATGAGTACTTAGCTCATCAACAAATTAAAGTTTTGGAACTCAGTCTGTGATAAAATAAAAATGATACAAAGGTCTAGGGGCCCATGAGAGGCCAAGTGGTCTAAAGCGCTCACCATTACGGATCACTGCCATCTCACTTCTGTCTGCGTGGGTTCAAGTCTCAGATTTGGCCAATGTGGGTATGTGAGAAAGCTTGCCAGTAGCTTCTCGTGGGTCAGTGGTTCTCTCCGGGGTTTTCCCGGGTTCTTTCTCCACCATTTATACTGGCAGACATGTATAGTCTATCTTGTGCTGAAAATGGCATTAAACCCTACAACAACAACAACAACAAAGGTCTGAATAAAATTTGTATCACAATATATGCCTTGCATAAAGTCACTGATGGCCTGTATATACCCAGGTAAACGTCCAACTGCAAGCAACATAGACCCTGATCTGCCATCACATAATGCACCAGCACATTAGGGTCTGTTTTGTTTGTTCTACTGATTACTCCTAACAAACTGCAAAGGCACATTGTGCAATAACATACCTGCAGTCTGCAGTTGGACTTGACCTATAAGCGACTATATAAAGATGTTATTTGACTTTTACAAATGTAATAGATATATGGTTGTCAGCAATGATGCTGCAGCTGTCACTGCCAGGGTTTTCCCTAATTTTCTGAACATGTGTCTGTGCAAATGAGCAAGTGCAGCAAAAGAGTTTACAAGGGCAGTCCAGGGCCATGATCCCCCAAGTAAAATCTGAAATCAAAGATGCAAAAATGGTGCAACTGTATGTGTTCCTGAAGCATTTTTTAAAACATACATTCTTAACATTAAACAGTGACAGAACACTGTCCCTCAAAGGGACTGACACCCAACTGGGCAAAAGTAGTTCCAGGAATTCAAGATGAGACCATTTCTTCCTTTTAACTGTCAAGTGTTAATACTATCTATGATATTCTTCAGCAATACATAAATTTTGAAATTAGCTACTGTGATACACATACTGCATTCAGCTGGGCACCATTTTCATTTAAGACAAAGCAGACAATATCAGAAGTGTTTTGGTGAAAACCACTTGCCATAATGATCATTCATTCAGGGGGCATAGTGGCAACAAGATTTTTAAGACAGTCGACATAACAGCCATATTGAATGTATGACTAGCACCATTTTCATTTAGAATTTGGTGAAAACACCCCATCAAAATGATTACCCATTCAAAGGGAATAGTGACAACCAGATTTGAAGACAATCATCATGGCAGCCATATCAGAAATACAACTGGCATCATTTTTCATTGAGGACCAACTAGGTATCATAAAATGCCTACTCATGAAAACCCCATGTTGACATAGCCATCCATTTGGAAAGGAGTAGGATATGACTTTCCATTCAGGAGGAGCAGCAAGAGATTTTCCAGAGGCTACCATGGGGATGATATTATATGTCAGATCAGAGGCTACCATGGTGACCATATTGGATGTCAGATCAGAGGCTACAATGGGGACCATATTGGATGTCAGATCAGAGGCTACCAAGGGGACCATATTGGATGTCAGATTAGCACTATTTTCAATATGAGTTTATGTTCAAGTAGAGTTGCGATAACAAGATTTCAAGGACAGCTGCCATGCTGGATGTTAGATTAGCACCATTTTCATTTAGCACCAACTAGACATCATAGAAGTCTTTTTTGTAAAATTCCAGCATTGACCTGACCATCCATTCATCAGTAGTATTGATTAGAAGATTTTCATGATCACTACTGTGGCAGCCATATTGTAGGTCTGAGCAGCACCATTTTCATTCGGATCAAATAGTCTATATGATGAATTTGTTCATAATGTTTCATGGTAATCCTCCAAGTAGTTAAGGAGTAGTAACAACAAGTTGTGCAAATTGATGGACAGATGATGAATGACATACAACAGACCATAACATAAGCTATTCTGATCTATTACCAGTAGACAGGGTTCATACAGAACTCTGGATGATAAATTCAAAGACTTTTCCCAAACTTTCAAAGACCACAAACATAGATTTCCAAGACCTATTTTCGCTAACATTTTTATACAAGTTATGTTATATGAGAAAACAACAAATGCAAAATATTACAATATTGTTTAATAATAAAATGAAACTTAATGGGTCATCAAAAGAAAGAAACCAGGAGAACTCTACTACATCTGAATTAACAACCTTGGACAATTTTATTTGGGATTATGGAAAGAAATTAAAATGTTTGGGTTTATTTCAATTTTCAAAGACTTTTAAAGACCTCAGGGTAATCTGCTCGATTTTCCCAAACTTTCAAAGCCTTGAAAATGCTACCTCATTTTTCCCAAACTGTCAAAGACCTTCAAAGACCATATGAATCCTGGCAGAACTAGCAATGTCAAAATTTTCCACAGATCCAGTCTTTTGGAATTCCTTGGATACACCAAAGAGGAATTATACTGGATGTCAGATCGACATCATTATCATTTAACACCAGCTAGACATCGTAAAAAGTCTTTCAGTAAAAACCCCATACTGATATGTCCATTCAGGAGACTGAAGTTGTAACAACAAGATTTTCAAGATGGCTGCCATGTTGGCCATGCAGGACCAACTAGACCATGAGAAGTATGTAAAGTTACAAGGCAATTCTTCAGGTAGTTTGAGTGGATTAGCAACAACAAACTTGTGCTAATGGACCAATGGACATCGGACAATGGACAACAGACCCTCCCATAAGATCTTCTGGTCTATAACCAATAGAGCTAAACAATAGGTGGCGAAATTTGCCACCTACCAGCTGCTAGGGAAGGCCCTGCATGGCTAAAAAGTGACACCTATGTCATGCCATAATTCACAGGTGAAATAATAAAGCTGAACAATTACAGACTGCTCATAATTTACCTCACTTCCTCGTTCATCTGACCTAGTAACAATGATGACATTCAGCCCCATCATTGCCATTCTCTTTGAAGTTTCATAACCAATCCCTAAAAAAAAAAAAAAAAATGTTACCATTTATGCTCACATGTAAGTCAAGTCCAATTATAAATTGTACAGACCAGATCTGCCAATGAACTTGCAGATATGTATATATGCAGTTTGTTAGACGTAATCAGAACAAACAACATAGACCCTGATCAGGTTGTATGTTGTTTGCTGTTGGATTCAACTTACATGCAAGTATATATGATAAAAAACACATGCACTGTGAAATATTTTTGTTTGTTATACAGTGTTCATGAATATAACTAAAACAATTCTAAACACATCTGGCTTATACAGTTATCTCTTTATAATAATGTTCACAATAGACATGAGTTTTGCCAGTTAAAAGCACAATGTACAGATAAATTGCAACATAATATATTGTTTATTAAATGTTTGACATTATAGGTTAAAACAACATGAAGTTAATATTATATCTTTACTTTCTTTCTAAAACATTTTTAATTAAAAAGATTATATATATATATATATATATATATATATATATATATATATATATATATATATATATATATTATATATATATATATATATATATATATATATTTTGTTCCTAAGCTTATCATTTTGAAAATCTATGTCACACCATCAATCTAATCTGATGAGCTTGTACCCTTTATCAGAATAAAAATAACATCTTCTACCCAATGTGTTTTTCATTTTAAAAACAAATTAAAAAGAAAGATTGTGTGTACGTTGAGGTAAGAGAAGTGCAACAATCTTCCAAACCCATGATGTGTGTACTGTGAGATTGTGAACTTATTTTCAATTGGGTTCCTTGCAAAAAAATAAACATATCTGTGTGGATCGTGTATGGGGTCTACTAATTTTCTGTACAAATCATCAATTGGTTCAATGTGTCTTTACATGCTTAATTCATGACAACAACGAATACTGGTGTAAAAGTGAATTGGGTGGGTGGATGTTGGTGACATGAGGTTTGATACAGATGGAGAACATTGCTTTGGGATTGTCAAGTTATGAGAGATACTTTAGGCCTGTCAAGTTAGAGATACTTTGGGCTTGTCAAGTTATGTGAGATACTTTTGGCTTGTGAAGTTAAGAGAGATCCTTTGGGCTTGTCAAGTTATGAGAGATACTTTAGGCCTGTCAAGTTAGAGATACTTTGGGCTTGTCAAGTTAGGACAGATACTTTGAGCTGTCAAGTTATGAGAGATACTTTGCATATAAGTTATATCCAACTTACACAAAATCATGCAATATAATATATACAGTGTATACCGTGTGCTAAAAACTATTTGCTCATGAGCTAAATGCAAAAATGCAACCTGAGCAAGTAAAATGTGAAATGTTATTCATAGTAACATTCCTCATGGCAACAGTGTGGTACTTGCATAGGTGATTCTAGGACAGATGAAGCTTGAGAAATAAACTTAAAAACAACATTTTGCAAAGTCACTGAAGCATGAAATATAGGTCACAGTGACCTATTTCTGTGAAAGGCCCATAGTTTCACCAGCATGCATCTCCATACCAACATTCAGGAATCAAGGTTCAACAAAGTGTACATATGCTCAAACATATCTGATCATCAGCTAAATGTAAAAACTTAAACCAGTAAAATGTATAAATGTAAGTCACAGTGATATTCTTTTGTGGTAAGAACATGGTATTAATAGAGATACAGTTATCAACTTTGATGGCTTAGTATGAACAGAACTTGAGAAATGAACTTCAAACACAACAATGAGCCAAAGCAAATGAAGCATGAAAGAGGTCACAGTAACCTACATTTGTGATGATTATGTAGTGCATGCTTGATGCTAAAACCTACTTATTTATGATCAAAATGCAAAGATTTAATCTATACCAATAAAATTTGAAATTTTGGATACAGTGACCTTTCTTTGTGGTAAATTTGTGGTACTAATATAGATACATATAATCATACAGTTCAATGATTCTATCATGAACGGAGCTTAAGAAATAACAAATTTAAGTCAGTGAAGTGTGAAATGTAGGTGTGAATGACCTACATTTTCAATTAGGGCATAGTACTTGTTAAGATTCATCCCTTTTGCCAAGCTTCACGATTCTGAATATACAGTATTTGTACAATGTCCAAAACACCCGAGTTAAATGCAAAACCTTAACCAAGAATGTATAGCTATTATGTATGTTTGTGCCCATCTAGCCCCTTCAGCCCCATCACCTGCAGTAGTTGCTATGAACCCGACTCCAAACTGTTTCCTAGGACCTAGGAATAAAGAATGGTTGACATTCAATGAGGGCAGCATGCACATATGTACCGTATATACTTGCTGATAAGCTGAGCCATACTCAAACTGCACAGACCCAGATCTGTCACTGCATAATGCACTGGAAGATCTGGTTCTGTACAGTACTTTAGGACTAATCAGTACAAGAAACAGCACAGACCATGATCTGCAGGTGCATTATGATATGGCAGATCAGGATCTATGGTGTCTGCAGTTAGACTTGACTTACATGCGAGTATAGGTGATATATGCTGTGTGGATGCTGATGATGGGGAAGAACAATAGCCTACCTTTACATCGTACAGGTGACTAACAAAAACTACTGTCCATGCTGGAAATCACCTAGATGAGTGCTGAGGCTGAAAGTATACTGCAATATTAAAAGCATAGAATGCAGTATTTGACCAGCATGAATGCAATGTGACTGCACTGGCAACACACATTTCTTTTCTGTAAGAGGAAAGAAGTGTATTAACTATAGAACTCCTATGATTTTCCTATGAACTGGGCTAAAATGAACATGAATCAAAATACAAAATACTACAGGTTTACAATATATTTCTGCATTTGTACAACAAAATCTTCATAGACACATATGATATCATTTTGCTTATAATTGCAAGATTCATAACTGCATAGGGCTGTTGTACTATCATTTTTATCATGAGTGGTGTTTACCTGTATAAATGATCCATAGATCAAAAGCTGCTGTTGAGCTTATTGAAACTGCAAACAACTAAATAACAACTGAATGTTATTCGAAGATCAAAAACTCATAAAATCAATTTGCTACACTGGCTATGTACCAGTTTTTAAAAAAAGTGTTATAAATGAGTCTCTCAATAGTTTGGGCTTACAAGATCTGATCAATACTTATTGACTGATAACCACATAAGGCAATGAAAAATAGGTGTTGAACAATGAGATATTTCCATGAGACCAGTGTTCAATTTTTTAATATATCTCACAGATCTGAATGCATATACCTTGATGGATTTTCTAAATAATTATTACAATATACCAGGTATATATATTCTTTACTATCTACATTTGCTTATAAGTTGAGTCCAATTACAACATGCACACACACAGATCTGTCACTGCAAGTGGTAACAGATTCTAATCTATGCAGTTTCTTAGGAGTAATCAGTAGAACAAATTACATGGACCCTGATCTGATGCTTTAAGTGATGACAGATCAGGTACATGCTGTTTGCCATTGATCTCAACTTATAAGTAGGTATATAAGGTAAAAAAGCTTACATTGTGCAAATTGATGCCATTATATCTTTATCATTTAAATCAGGTTTGCAACAAGACCCAGCAAAAAATCAGCATCAATCTTGATCTGTTCATGTCTGTGTTGGCTGACTAGGTATGATGCAGTGAAAGGGGCGTAACTTCCATGATATAGCCAATGATGTGTTAAAAGTAGTTAAAGCCAAACAAAAAAAATCATTCTGTATCTATGCATATGGCTGCTGATACCATGGTTATAAAACACAATAGCTATTCTTAATACATAACAGTCATGAAGTAAAAAAATGGTGAGTGAGTATTAAATGAACTGAAACCATACTTTATTTATCAGAACTTGATAAATCTTAAATTTGACAGATCATCCTGACCAGTATCAACAAACACATCTTCTACAATGCCTGGCACTATGACTCAGTCTTTGTGTTTAACCACATTGCAATTAATAATGACCTTTGTATCATTACAAAATTATTAACTACTTTGTAAACTTCTGTACATGATTGCCTTCCCTATGTATACCTGTGGTTATCATTAATAGTAACCTTTGCTATCTGATGCTATCTTTAATAGTAACTACTCATATGCATCAACACTCTGCAAATGGGGTTGGCCATTCTAATGGTAGTACTGTACACACATGAACTTACTTAACAATCAAGCCAACTGCAAACTGCACACAGACCAAGTTCTGCCCATTGTACAATGTGCCAGCAGGTCTGGGTCTCTGCAATTTGTTAGCAGTCATCTGAAGAACAACACAAACCATGATCTGCTGGTACATTATGCAACAGCAGATCTGGGTCCACTTTCTCTGCAATTGGTCTCAATTTGTGAGCAAACACACACACACACACACACACACACACACACACACACACATAAATTTGCAAATCAATACAGTGTACATGCATCTATTAACCTGCATAACACACCTGTCCACAACAACCATTTTATGTTAATGTTCACTTGAATGGTCAGGACAAATAGGGTTAACTGACATATAGCTTATTATTTAACTTACTGTATCACATTTTTTTTCTGGAGAAAAATATGAAACATTATTAAGCAATGCAGATTCTGGTGGTAGAGACATTAAAACAATGCTAAGTTTTGTGCAAGCTAATGTTACTGTTTTGTGTAAACCCATACCGCAATAAGCAAGACACACTAGCATTCTGTGGAACTTGTTTTCAATTTTTGTCTCCAATCAATTCTCTGTTGTTCATTGCTAAGAATGAATGATTAAGTGCATTATTACATTCACAGAAATATTACTTTGGACAAAGTTATTTACTCTTATATTTAACAATACACTGCCATCTCTGAAACAGATCTCCCTTACAATAATCTCCCTTCATTCTGGGAATAATACAGTACCAATATGGACCCAATGATCAAAATAAATCATCTTACATATTTAAACTGTTTTATTACATGTATGACAGCATGGGTTGAAACAATGTAAAGTTTAGTTTTATATCTTTACTTCTTTTTTAAAACCTTTTATCTGAAAAACTTAAATAAATAAATAAATAAATAAAATGGAGTGAAAAATATGTTTTATTTATACAAAAATTATTATTATATGATTGACTGGCACTTTGTTTATAACCCCACATCAACGCATAAACACATTCATTGAACTGTCAATCCTTTTTGCTATACCTTGGTTCAGTACATAATATAGCTGGCAGTCATGGACCGTTGGTATCATATTATATTATAGTGACAGCTGAATTACCCTTATATTAAAGGTCAATAACGACCACTGCCATAATTACTGAACTTGTATTATAAGCCAATATTTGCTATACAGGAAGCCAAAGAGTAAACCTCTTATCAGGCAAATCTAAGTGATTTTATCAGGCAAGTCTAAGTCATCTTGTCAGGCATATCTAAGTCATCTTATCAGGCAAATCTAAGTCATCTCATCAGGCAAATCTAAGTCATCTTATCAGACAAGTCTAAGTCATCTTGTCAGGCAAATCTAAGTCATCTTATCAGGCAAATCTAAGTCATCTTATCAGGCAAGTCTAAGTCATCTCATCAGGCAAGTCGAAGGCATCTTATCAGGCAAGTCTAAGTCATCTCATCAGGCAAGTCTAAGGCATCTTATCAGGCAAGTCTAAGTCATC
The DNA here is from genome assembly GCA_016617855.1 of Megalonaias nervosa. Lineage (NCBI taxonomy): Eukaryota > Metazoa > Mollusca > Bivalvia > Unionida > Unionidae > Megalonaias > Megalonaias nervosa. The sequence continues at coordinate 9,010 of JAECUM010059741.1, forward strand.
TTATCAGGCAAATCTAAGTCATCTTATCAGGCAAGTCGAAGGCATCTTATCAGGCAAGTCTAAGTCATCTTATCAGGCAAATCTAAGTCATCTTATCAGGCAAGTCTAAGGCATCTTATCAGGCAAGTCTAAGGCATCTTATCAGGCAAGTCTAAGTCATCTTATCAGGCAAATCTAAGTCATCTTATCAGGCAAGTCTATGGCATCTTATCAGGCATATCTAAGTCATCTTATCAGGCAAATCTAAGTCATCTTATCAGGCAAATCTAAGTCATCTTATCAGGCAAGTCTAAGGCATCTTATCAGGCAAGTCTAAGTGATTTTATCAGGCAAATCTAAGTCATCTTATCAGGCAAATCTAAGTCATCTTATCAGGCAAGTCTAAGTCATTTTTCACTGTACTTTAATCCTTGCAGGCATCTGCTGAATGTACCGTGAAAAATGCATTATTACTAACCAAGTAATATGAGGGATTTTTTTAAAAATCTCAATCTGCGGAAGACATTTTGAGATTTTGAGTGAAACATGGACCAGGAAGCAAGGCAAATTTTGCAAAACAAATGACTTCACATTAAATGAAATAATTTGAAAAGTACATGTATTTATAACTCAGATTCTGTCCAATGTGATTTGTATGGGGTCTGGGTTGGGGTCTATCATCTACGAATAAATTAAGTATTCCTAGTGATACAAATTTCAAAAGAATACTATTTCCCTAATGATAATACCCTGGCAACCAACAAATTAATTTTTAATTAAGTTTGGAGATCTTCTACAGTAATCAGGTGAGAATATGTTTAGTAAATATTTTACATTATTACACTATTCTTAAAGATGTTATTTTACTTAATGACATTAAAGACGTAACTTGCATAGTCATGACATTTAACCTCTGACCTTCATGTCATAGCCTACTTTTATGACCCCATGTAATTAAAATGGCATTTTCATTATTCTGGAAAAAGCTCACATTTAAAGTTTTGCACCAAATCATGTCATAAAACAAATGTAAGTTCTTTTTTGGGGGTGGGGTTAAATATAAAGTTTCATCAACTAGCCAACCCATCATATTGACCTCCAAACTGCATCCATCTTTTTTATTTATTTTGCCAACAGAATCTGAGCAGCTGTTTATATATAACTGTAGTCTGAAAAACTGGCCCTCAAAAAAACCTGTGTTGATACTGATAAGATAGATGATTGGTGGATCTTATGTCACATATTCATAAAATTTAAGAATTGTTTGCAGACAGATCTGTCCACAAAATATCCATATACATCTTAGACACTCACCTGTATTTCTCATGTCTGTTGAGTTACTGTTGGTTGAAGGGCCTTTTTGGCAATATGTACGGAATATTTACAGATTAAATCCTGTTTGATGACTTGTAAATCAACGTGGAATAATACAACCCTATGTCCTGTGGTTATTTTGAATTTTGAAGAG
>JAECUM010059745.1:0-11780 GCA_016617855.1 Megalonaias nervosa
GGTTTATACCCAACACTTTGTTTTGTCAAAATAAGGAGCATATGGTCACCATAAATGTAGATGACTCATTAGATGACTCAGTGGGTTGTATTTCTGTTAATTCTGACATGACGGAGAAACACATCAGTAACGAGTCACATACTAATAAAATCCAGGACGTAACTGACATACAAAATGAGGTAAAAGACGGAAATGACACATACAAACATCCAACTGAAGGCAAATTAGACCAGGGTAATTTTCTTCACACAGGAAAAGCTGTGGAATTGTTCAAATCAGACTCAAGCGTCGAATGCATTCCATGTGGTTTGAAAGAAAATGTATACTTCATTGTGAATAAAGCAAGAAACCTCGAAAAGAGGTCGAATGATGGCAAACGTTCTTTTCGGATGACTTTGGTGTATGGGATACATCCGCTGGTGCATACCCTAATTCATATTATTTTCTGATTGACAACGGGAATCTGACCATGATTTTTTAAAAAATGGAAAGTGTTCTTTAAAAAGACAAGTCCAGCTGAAAACTGATTATAGACCTTGTGATCCACAGCCTGCAAAGATCAAATTGTCGGGAATCACAGGTACTATACTCAGTTGAAAAAGTACAATATGTACAAGAAGAGGGTCAGATGGCTAGGGGAGGGGGATCTATCAAATAATTTGTCACTGGTTGAATACACGGAAATTTCCTGGTTTAACGCCGCATGGAAACTTGTGACAGACGACAGAATATTTGCAGATGCCTGACTGTTTGATGACATTACAGAAATGACTGAAAAAATAAAACCGCATCAAATATTAAATAAAATATGAACTATCCCAACACATTTATGACCCAAAAAATATCAAAAATCCAATGACAAAAAAAATCGGGAACACTCCAGCAATATTACTGACCAAATCAGACATCTCAAAAATTTGGTAAATGAAAATAACCCGTTTGTACAATCAGTTATCAGGACCAGCGGTAAACCCCCTTGTGTAATTTTGTACACAGACGAAAAGATAGGTCATTAAGAATCTTTGTTGCTCAGAGCAGACTGTCCTTGGACTGACAAAACTTTTTTACTGTGTAAAATGCATGTGACGGTAACACGTTACAAGCAACTTAACGATAAAACGAATCAGAACAGGCGAACTACTAATCTTTCTTGGACAGCTCTTCATTCGCAATAGCGATTTTGAAACTTAGTCATATTTTCTATCATTTAAAAGTAAAACTTATGGATTCAAATCTTAAGAGCCTTGTAATTGGAAGTGATAATGAGAAGGCTCTAGTCAAAGGCATTACGGCAGTTCTGTCCGAAGTAACACACATTCTGTATACACGCCATTTACACGAGAATGTTGGGCATATATTGACAGACGATGCAGTTACCTTGACTGATCGCAACACTATCTTGAAAGAAAGTTTTTGGGAAGACGTACAAGTTGACGCTCATTTGCTTTGACGATAAATATGAAGTTTTGGAAAATCGTTTTCCAATCAAGAAAAGAGTAATTCGTATAAATTAAAATCGAAGTTTATTTTGCTTTTTATTAGTGTTCAAACAAATACAAACGAAACGAAAAATTAATGTATGAGCTGTGATAAATACTGCTTAAAGATCCAAACCTGATGACTGAAAATACTTCCCTAGAGATTTCGTCATAAACAGGCTGTGGTATATATAATGTGAATCAGGCACATGATTGTTATCGGTTGGATTTATTAGAATGTATCAATGAAAACACAAATGATTAATGACAGACTGCCGACTTGTTATTTATCATACAAGCACTTATTATTTTCGCAAAGAAGTCAACACTTTCCTTAAAAAAAATTGTGTCCTTTCATATTAAAATGCATCTTGTCTGCATCGTAGTCTTTTGGGAATCTAACATCGGTCTAATGAATCCGACATTCAACTTCAAAACCAGTTTACTTATTTTTGTGTCTTTGGGCATTTTATGAACTCATCATTTCCGAATCCTTTCTGAATATTCCCCGTTCACATATTTCCAAGAAGAGGGCTTTCTTAAAACCCTTACAATCGATTGTGATGTGAACAAAAGTAGTACATAACTACATGTGTCACTATTGCCAAATATTGGGAAACCTTTTAAACAACAATTAAATGCTATTTATTTATCAAAAATTGTATCATTACAAGTTAATGTAAATATATAATGTAATGGTGATGAGTACTTTTGATTCTTTTCACTTTATTTCTGTGTATGTATTACTACGATTATATGTTTATCATATCTGTCGAATCAAGGACGACCTAGTGACGCCATTACATGAATTTAGCTATAACTTGGAAAAAAGTAAATAATTCATATCAAAATCGCTCCAGTCATATTTTATTTTGGTCTATAATACTATTAAAACAAAAACAAATCATAACTCCTGTGTGTACACCGATATATACACCGAGAACATGTAAATACATGTGTATTTCGGTTTTTCAGTGTATTTCGGTGTTTCTAGTAACCGTGAGAAAACTAATAATGTTGAGATAGGTGAGTTCTTTTTTGGGTGGTTGGCATCATGAAATCTGAGTATGTAACGGTTCATTAATCTTCTGTTTGTATCGCATTTTTTTTCCTCTGTGTGGTGCAAAATGGGCCTTCATTGAAAATGTGGCTCAGGTCTTATACTTTTGGGCAGCGTGGGCAGCTTGTTCCCCTTTCTGCGTTAATTGGAAGATATTTTCCAAAGCTGCCTGCCAACGACGTCTTACCTGCTGAAATTCGTTTGATGATTCTTTGATCTTAATTGATTATTAGATTTGGGTTTTTGACATTTTAGATTGGATAGAGTAAAATGTTCGCTCAATGGTGTTATTGTTCCAGTTTGTTTGCCATCTTCTGTCGATTTGTAATCTAATGATACTGTATATTTCTTGTACACTGTAGTCGATCTTCTCGTATGTTGGTTCTTGTTATTCCATTTGGCTTCTATGTCCGCTCTTTCATTCCACGGAATCTCTAAGTGGGATGGCATCCACATGAATTTCACTATCTGTTGATTGTGTTCTAATCCTTTAAGTATTAAGTTTGTTTCCGCTAAATATTTGGTCCTACTGTTCGAGTTGTTGCTTTCCAGTGGTTTAAAAACACTCGGTCGCTGAGTATGACATATTTTGTTGTCACGCATTCATTTGAGGGCTACGATGATTGCCTAGAATTCTGCTAAGTATATGGAGGAGTGGTCTGGGAGCCTATTTTCCTGGTACAAGGTTGTCTTCCTAGACGTATATGGCGCCTGCTGTTTTGTTTAGGTCTTTCGACTTAGATCCATCTGTAAATATGTTCTTGTATCCGGGGTATTTGGTGACGATTTCTAATAATACTTCTGATTTTAAGTGAAATTGATGTTCCTTTTTGCTGCCGAATATTGTCACGGTGAAATAGATTCTTGGAGGTTTGTTTAGCCACGGTGCTGGGTCAGTGTATAAGATGGGTGCTGCTTGGATGTAATCAGTTTTCAGTGACTTCATTAACTCGTGTATCATTTTACCCACACCCTCCCCGATTTTTGAAGGAACCTGTCTCCGGCTGAAGGGTGTATTACATTTTTCAATAATTTTCCTAGCAGGATGAGTCTTATCCGGGGTTGAAATTCTTGTGGCGTATCTCAAGATGGATTCCTTTCTTCGTAGTTGAAGTGGCGCTTCCCCTGCTAGTATTTGCAGCTCTTCGAGCGATGTGTTCCTTAACGTCCCTGTGCATGTTAAAACGTATTGCAAATTAGTTAGTTCCCTAAGAAGGCTACTGCTTCCCGATGCGTATACTTGGCACGTGGATTCTAGTTTTGATCTAATTAGAGACCGATAAAGTGTCAGGAGAGTGTTTTGATCTGCTACTCAATTAGTTCTTTTCAGGTTATTTAGGATGGATAAATCTGTTACATCATTTGACCAGTTCTTCAAATGTTTTAGCAATATATGTAAAATGTCATTGACTAAGAAGTGAATAGATATGGGTATTATAGAAAAGCTGTCATAAAAGGATAACTGCGTACATTATTTCCTCTTCTTCTTCTTCTTCTTCTTCTTCTTCTTCTTATTATTATTATTATTATTAATCAATCTTTCAACGGTCCTTTTTAACCCCGACCTTTTCCGTCCTGGTCCTTCTGACCCATTACTGGCCTTTCTAGACCGGGCCTTTTCCGTTCAGGTTCCTTCTGACCCGTTACCGTTTTGTCTGGTGATATTTTAAATCCCCTCTTATTTGCCCAATTTCCTATACTGTTTAAACCCCTCTGCAGTTCCACGATAACGGTTTCACTGCCTGGATTAACTACTTTACAGATTCCGTTATCATCTGCGAACTGACAGAGGTTTATTTTTTCTTGATTAACTTATTGTTCCAGGTCATTGATCATGATATTGAATAACGTAGGACTCGCCACAATACCTTGTGGTGTCCCGTTTTCCAGGTTAAGTGTATCCGAGTATTTGTTGCCAGTTCTTGTACGCATTTGGCGATTTGCTAGGAAGTTTGATATGCATTTATGAATTTATGAATGCAACCCGATATTCCGTAGTGATTATGTTTAGCGATTAGACCCTTGGTCCAAATCAGGACATATGATTTTTCTAACTTTAGGAAGATATCTATAAGGTGTTTATCGCATTTTCATTTCGCACTGAATGCTAGTCTATTATATATATATATATATATATATATATATATATATATATATATATATATATATATACATATATTGTTATTATATATATATATATATATATATATATATATATATAAGGTCAGGTGGGTTCTTTGAATAATTAAGTAATTTCCCATTGTACGAGTTAAGTCACTTGAATAGGTTTTTTGAAATAATAGATTAAATAGTAAGATCTATCACATGGGCTATATTTCGACGTAAAGTCATCATAGACTCTTGAAATATATAAAAGGAGAGAACTGAGCAATCAGATTCATTCCTTTTATTGGATTCATTTCTTCTTCGGATTCATTTTCTTGTGTTCTTGTTGTAACATCAAGTCTGCAGACGTATTTCATGTGGTTTTTAGATACTATCTGAGAGGAGAGACATTCGTTTGGATTATTCGATGGAAATAGAAAGCGCTCATTGGACTATAATATTATTTTTGAACTATTGTGAATTAATCAGAGGGGTTCTGGACGACGACAATTTGACAAGTTAGGAGTATTGTAGGAATAGTATATTCGTGTATCTGAAATTTGTATGGAAAATTTCATTCTTTTGGACTTTGTTAGAACTTTTTCAGTATTTGTTTGGATTTAGTTCATAATACTGTAGGTTCCTCTTAGATTTTCATTTACAAAAGAAGTTAAACTGTTTAAGCTTTACGTTGGTTTTGCTTCTTTCTGTTATTTATGTTATGACCCTGGAGTCGTAACTATATATGTTGTTGTTGTTGAAAGCAGTTATGCTGGCTGGCTACATACATATATTGTATTATTATTATTGCTGGCTATATATATATATATGTTGGTGGTGATTTTCTCAGGTAAATTATGTGTATAAGGCTCCCTAATTGGTGAACCTGTATTAAATGCATCAACAACAAAAGATAATCATCGTCGTAAAATGAACTTTCAGTTCTATAATAATCTGCAATTTTTCCCTATTTAAATAGTAACAGAAAAAAATTTACAAAATAATTGCGTTTTGAAAAAACAGCCGTGAGAGATGGAGGGTGAGGCAAGAAGGAAGGAGAGAGTCGTTCTTGCGCAAATAGAAGAATGCAAACCGTAAATAAACATTGCTGTTGTAATTGGAGTATTTAAAGGGAGAACTTGTAAACAAAAACACAAAAGAATTTTGGATTTAGATTAAATTGATGGAAAACAGTTTTTAATAAAAGGATACTAAACATTTGTAAATAGTAGATCCATAAATACATTACAATCTTTGTTAGAAGTAAATAATATTTAGACAACTTCTCTAAGTAGTAATTTTTTTGATTAGCTCATTGATCTATTTGTTCGTGTATGCTGGGGGAGCCGTGAAAGCTCAATTGGTGGAGTGTCAGACACGTAATCCAAGGGTCGCTGGTATGCTGTCTCGTTGTGCTCATAGGAAAGACACTTAGCTCCCATTTCTTCAGCATGATAGAGACAATAATGTGTTAAACGTGCCGTTCATACGACCATAAACAAATAGAAAAAAATAATTATGTACAAAATGTATATTACGACCGACATTAAACGTTCTTAACAACTACCGACAAGCACTTGAGCCATTCGTCTAGTCAATGTGATTTGAATGATTGTTTCCTTTTAGATCATAAATCTATTCATGTAAATACCATGGGTTAAGTACATTGCAAGACCTGCTTTGGTAACACAAATCAGACACAAAATGAACAGGAGATTTAATCTTAAAATGCAATTTTGCGGGGGGAGGTATCAGGCTAAGAGTTTTATTTTACTCGGGTACATAACACGTGCCATGCACAGGTAGGTTCAGATGTTTTAACTGTTTAAATGTTTTAAAGTATTAAATGTTTTAGAAAATATACAAGAAAAATTCCTACTCAGATTTTTGCTTTGAACATAAAAAGTATGAACATGAATTTTTAATTTCGAAACAGTGTATCCTCCTGTCTTAAAATAAACCAACAATTATATTGGGCCATAAATTTTAGCCATGCATTTGAAGCACCTGTTTTAGAGTACATTGTAGTCAATAGGCATGACGTGCATATTGTATTTAATTTAGTTATTATGACTAACCATTTACTTCCTGAATCTGAACTTTACAGCTTGGGGCTGATGTTCCGATGTTACATGCATACGACACATTATACCAGTTGATTTATAAACACTAGCAAAATAAGCTTTACCCTGTATCATCTTCCTTTCCTGTCTTTGTTTCTTTGATATGTAACTGCAATTTTCTGCTTGTAGCTACCTGTTTTGTTTTGTTTTGTTTTGTTTTGTTTTTTGCTGGACATCTGTCCCCTCTTGAGTCTGGGTTGGAGTTATTATTCAGCTGCTTGAATGCTAGGTTATTTTTACTTTTTAATCTTCAAACACATGTGTTTTTAAAATTCTGTCTTTGAACATTTGATATATAGCTGTTGACGTGCAATATAAGTTAAAGGAAAAAGAAGTGTATGGCATGACAACATCGCTTTTTCAAAGTAAAATATCGGATTTGCGGACTTTAGAAGTGTGCGAAATCTTCGAAATGTGCATAGCAAGACTAAACCTACTACAAACACAAGATGTAAAGCGTTTGATGTGAATGTTCATAATTTTCCAGTGAGTAAACCTTATCGATATTTGTAGAATTTACTTATGGTGATTGTTATGCTGTTTAGCTCTTAAGAATAAGAACATTATCAGTTTGATGGGGACAGGGCTGTAGAGAGCGTCTCTGTTTGATGGGGACAGGGCCGTAGAGAGCGTCTCTGTTTGATGGGGACAGGGCCGTAGAAAGCGTCTCTGTTCGATGGGGACAGGGCCGTAGAGAGCGATCACGGGCCTTAGGTAAGAAACACCCGGGACTCTCCTAGTTCTTGTTCAAACACAATTTTTCTTTTATAAAATTAAAAAGTGTTGTTCGGCCCGGGCTACCTTACGGGCCACCTTACCGGCCCGGGCCCGGGGGATATATCCCCGGTTGTCCCCCTCCCTTTCTTGTCGGCCCTGGATGAAAATATAAAAGTGTCATAGAAGGTCAACAGTTTATCTTCTATGTATGTTGAGATGAAATGGCAGTTACCGACTTGTGAACTCTGTATGTTAATATTAAATGGTAATTACCGACTTGTAAACTTGTGTATGTTAATATCAAATGGCAGTTACCAACTTATGAACCTATTTATAACATGATTATAACCTATTTATAACATGACTCGTAATCTCACGAAATAGGCACGCATTGATCCCATTTTTCTTCAATCGATGTTACTTAAGATAAGTATCTGCCGATACTCTTCGAAGACTATTGAGAGTGTAGTAAACCATAGATAAATTTCAGAATTCACCCTAGTACTACATCTGTGGATGATAGGAAACGAAAACTTACCATTTTTGTGACTGGAAGTTTGATTATATTGTAATAGTTACGTCTTATTTCGTTTAATCGGTCTAAAAGGGCTCATTATATATAGGAAGAACAAAAAGCCCAATTGAGACAAAAATAATTGCCGAAAAAAGTTCAAAATTATGACACTTGCCTGAAACAATAATAATAATCTCTCTCTCTCTCTCTCTCTCTCTCTCTCTCTCTCTCCGAATCCGAACGTATGAGGTTTGTTCAAATGACACATACAGTTCTTTTTCCTAATAAGCTTGATCAAAATGTATAAGTATATATTAGGCTTTTCATTTGCATACATGGGTGACCTATTGAGATATTCAATCTGTTAGTTTGGTTTTTTCGTTTTGCATCACTTTTCTATTATGATTTTTTTCTCGCCATATTTAGCTCGTGCATACACCAATAACTCTCTGATACGTGTTTAGACAACACAAACACTGCCAGCCTACTTAATAAGTAGGTTCTAATAACATTTTCAATCACTGAAACACTTGGTATAAAATCGCCCTCAGCGATATCTTCTCTTCCACTTACGGTAGAACTCCACAGTGTACGAACAGTTTATTTATTTTCGTCGGCATACGATATAAAGTTGTCATATTGGTAAATGGCTGTAATACTCACCATGATGTCGAATGTCATAATAGTTTCTTCCCCTGTAATACAGGTACCGTGAATACTACATGTAACGGTAGATAATTCCACCAAACATGATGCCTAGGACAAGGACAATAATCACTAAACATTTTGCTATCAACAACAATTTTCTTAAGAGCGTTCCTTTTATATGTTAATAAAGTTACGTTCCAGTTTTCTCAAAATTTAAGTTCCTCAAATGTATGTCGTATGCATGATGTTCAAATTTTTCGGTGCAAAAATGACCAATATTGGAAATCTTTTAAATCTCTTACGATCCAGAATAGATGTTTTATATTTCTAGCTGATGGCTTTACTATAATGTTATGTAAGAATTTTTCTTCCAGCTGGCGAACGAGCAACATCTCATCAAATATAGCCGAAATTCTGTTTTTTTTTACCGTGTCTCTGTTCAGACAAATGACTCCTCATGCAATCACACCCCTATAGAGTGTTAAGTACCTGGATTTGCCTTCGCCTGTTCTTACGATCTTTATGGACTTAAGCAACGTAGCAAGAAAGTACCAGTACCAATGCCCTTGTTGGATCATGTGATGTTTACTTGAACTGTTTCAGTACATCGACTTTGGAATTTTATGAATAAAATTGTTGTACGCACTATACAAGACTCCTCTCTAAAAGTGCAAACTACGATGTTAGAATATCAGCATTAAAGTGTCATTAACTAAAAGACCCTAAATAAAATCAGTAAATGAATACAATAAATAAATGACCCTAAATAAAATCAGTAAATGAATACAATAACTGAATGACCCTAAATAAAATCAGTAAATGAATACAATATGCATAATATCGATATACATAACACTGAACAAAATGTAAAGAAAATGTGACAGACCAAAAGTTAGTAATTTTATCTCAAACATTCGATACACTGTTTACCTTTTATTATCGATCATTCACTCCGAGCGCATAGTTTCGCATTTGAATCATGCATATCATAATCATACTGAGTTTGACACCATATTTGCCTGGGACATACTAAATGCTGCAAAACAAATTGACGCCAACATAAAGATTCCTGAATTTTGTTTTATATAATGCATCATACCATAAGTCAAATGTAAGGATTATTATTTCATTTAGAAATTCAACCCCGTGCAAAATACGAACATGTTGAGTGAAACCTGGACTATTTCTTAATTTCAAAATCTGTTGTGGTTTTTTTTTACAATATTATCAACAAAAAATAACGCTTATATAATCTTTGGTCAGATCTTAGGCAAACGAGTACACACATCCGTATTCACAAACACAGGAGTCCCATTTTCTTCCTTTGATATTTCAGACATCTTAGGTCTTGCGTGAAAGTAATGTTAGAAATTGTGAGCCATCGCCGTGGCATAGCGATGGCAATCTCCGTAACGTTCGATGTCCTCTTGATTCTGTGTTTCGTCGATAGGGTCTAAGATCCATTGGACAAAATCGGCCAGCGTGTTCGGTCCCCGAAAGATTTTTCACGTCCTCCAGGAATCTTGCTATAGTGGTTGCAATGGCTGATGATAGCTTCTTGGATGCACTTTTCGCACGCTCGATGAGCCACGCAGAAATTAGGAATGTGAATGCCGGTCTCTTGCATGCATTCTAAATCGAAAAAATGAAATTCCCTTTCTTCTGGCCATCTTCCTCTTTCTCCTGTTGGGGTTGGTATTTTTGAATGTAGCATTCGTGTTCCAAGTCGACGATTTGGTGACAAATGTGACATCGTTTCATTCCTGGACAAATGTGTGCCTTGGCATTATTGGTACGTACGACTTGTCCACAAGTAGGGCACACTCTCAGGAGTTGGCAAGTACTTTTGTGAACCCTGCGTCCTCAGATGTTGTTGGTAACAGGTAGCGCTGACAAAAGTGTGTTGACAAGCAGGATAATGTACTCGTTTTTGTCCTTCGTCAGGACAGGGTTTAAAGGCTAAACATCCTGGACAGTTCGATCCACAATGTTTGTGTTGCTCTCGATTGTATATAACCATAGTCACATTTCTCACAATAATAGTTGTATCCCAGGAATCCGGAGATACAGGTAATGGCATCCAAATGTTCATCGTGATGATAGACGTGAATGTATTTTTCGTCTTTGAAATCTTTGCCTTCAAACAACAGTTTTCCACGCACTTCTTGAGGATGCACTTTCAGCGCGTAGAGTGGAGCTAAGACGTCTTGCAGTTTTTTGCATTTCAGGAATGCTACGGGGTGTGTCTATAAATAGGCTAGCCTGCTGTAACAGGAGTTCTGCTTCTCTTCGTTGTTTCGCTCGGTTCGATTTTCGAATGTTGTTACAGGTTCTTTTCCATTCTGCCGTGTCGTTTATGTTAGTATACGTTCGTCCCACCACGATGGCCCGGGCTAAATACATTTTGTTTTGAGGGTTGTTAATTTCAACGAGACTTTGTTTTGTTCTGCGAAGGTCGTTCACCAATAACACTTTCTGCGTTGTCCGGTCCCCTTGGGAGGAGAAACGTGGGCCATGTACACTGTCGCTTTTCCATCGGTGATGTGAAACTTGTCGTTGGATTCCTGCATGTGTTGAATCTTGTCGATGACTTTGGAAGGTGTCCATTCTGCTGGGCTGCTAAACTAGATCCAAACGGGTGACTTCAAACTGTCGTGATAAATGGAGAATCTCAAGCGATCATCTTCTTTGGCTTCACATTGTCGTTTCAGTTTGATTAACAAAGAATCCCACAAATCAGGGATGAATCCCTCTGTTTTCTCCAGTGGCACGTCTGGCTTAAAATCTTTAAGTTTCACCGTGTACGTGTAGGCTGTGGTTCTAAATTTTCTAGAGGAGCGTTTATCCGTCTCTCGAATGTGGTAATACTTTTTCAGACGTTACTGGTGGTGGACTTTGGCTTGGCATAGACTCTCGGGGTCTGGATGCAGACGTAGAAGGTGTGGCTTCTGGCTCACTCATGTTATCTTCAAAATCACTGGCATGGATTTGAGGCAAGACTTCAGCCATTGTGCGAGGCGATAGGTCACGTTTCTGCCTCTTACTTTCTTCTCCTTTCTTCACAAAATGGTGCGATCGTTTCATCTTGATTGTAAAATCTCAAATGACTACATTTTAAACGCCATGGTCCCGTA
>JAECUM010059746.1:0-13893 GCA_016617855.1 Megalonaias nervosa
CTATAAGATTGTTTATCGACCATCTCTCTCTGAGAGAGAGAGAGAGAGAGAGAGAGAGAGAGAGAGAGAGAGAGAGAGAGAGAGAGAGAAAATACTGGATGAATTGAAGTAAAACTGACATGCTGACTGAGCAACTTACACATGCTGAGAGAAAGGAAGAGAAAGTGACACCTTCAGCCATAAAAAAGTCTGTTTTAGAACGTTATTATTGGTAAAAGAAATAAAGCAGAATAAAGCATAAAACTGATTACAGTATGTATATGCCAAGTAATTTATCGATCGACCTACTGGTCTCCACATAATATACCAGCTTCGTATCATTGGTATCGTATAACACCGTTGAAAATTCCCATAGAAACTGTACACATATTATTATAAGCACTCGGGTTATTTGGTGTAAGTTTAAGTTATATTTTCATCCAGCTCCAATTCGTTTCTCTCTCACATTCATTCATTTGTGGGATGAGAGAGGCAATAGGGAAAGCAGAAAGAGTTTAAAATAGCGCCGATTAGCATATTTAATTCATTACAAAACGGGGATTTTAATTTTACCTCGTTATTTGTTTATCTTATTAATGATTAATAATTGAAATTCATCTAGAATGTATAATGGTAACAGTCTACTGAACACACCATAATTATACGCAATTTTATAATCCATAGAACTAACTCAAAATATGTATAAACTCATTACATTACTTTCTTTGAATGTTTATGAAGTTTTTTATACTCAGAAGTAATTTCGTTCACCCTTCTTGACTGAAATGTAATTTACTTATTCTTCAGATTTACCAACATTGATATAATTGATCGCTACTTAATTTATCAATAATTTAAACATCAAGCACCAATACTTACCGACTTGATGATGATTTGCTTTACTCTGTGGTATCGATTACCTTTGTGGAGAGAAAGTTAATGAATATGACTTACTTTTATTATCAGCTTGATATTTTAGATCACGGATTAAATATGGGTAATTTCACTTTTAATTTTGTCTGCATTTGTTTAATATATTTGTGCTTAAGGCCAGCTCTGAATCAAACTAAATGCTTCTTCTATGCTAAATAAAATCACGAAGATTATGTCGATGACAAATTCGAAATTACAGAGAGTATGAAAACACAAAGCCAAAATCTTAAAATATGAAATTGGAACCTGACATCGTATTGCAGGTAAAAGCCTTTATACGACTGTTTAAGAAATACAATTTTAAATAGACGCATTTATTAGAAGTGGATCTTTAAATACGCAAGCATTTATTATGATATTTATTAAAAAAATTAATACTTTGATAACCAAGTACAAAACCATCCGTATCGAAGCACTTGGACTTTCAAAGATAACGACAAATTTGATTTTAATTAAAGTCTGTTAAAGTCATATATACATATGTATATATAGGTTTAAAATAATACAAAATGGTAACTGTACTGCATTTTTGAGCAACTTTGACTCAGAACATATATTGAACATAAATAAATATTTGACAAATGTCAGCCAATGACTTCAACGGCAACTTTTGTTTATAAAGATGAATAATGTCTCTTTTTGAATGTAAATGGATAATATTGGTAAAAATATCAATATTACATTATACGCATATAAAGATTAAAACCCATAGTTTTTTTTTGCTACAGTAACATTTATTGATCAGTATTTTGTACTGGTTAGTTTTCAACTAAATACAAAATTATACCTATTTACTCGGGTTATACAGCCTTTGAATAATCTACATTGTTATTGTACAAATTGTGTTACAGCAAGTTAAAAGTACCTACTACTGCGAAAACAGGTTTTGAAGCCAAGGCTAAAACACATACTTATTTCTACAGAATAGAATATTGAACGTGACGACTCCAGGGATGATGAGAAAATAACGACTTTAGTATACCATTGGGATTAAGAAGCTGCCAGGCCTCATGGGGGATAAGCGATGTATTTTAGATCAGTGTGGATTAGGAAATGAGAAATAATCGCTTAGAACAGATGACAATAAATATTAAAGTCTGAAAAGTAATCTAAATGTGTCAGAAATAAAGGATATCTACGTTTGTGAACAGATATCAGGAATGGTTCACGAGTGAAGTGGCAAACATTATATTGTCGAGAGTGGCGAAGTGACAATACAAAATGTTTCTACTTTACGAGTGAAATATTGCCCTATATCCACTTTAAGAAAAACGTAAACTTTCTTTTTCATATATTTTTTTCAGGTAAGAAACCTTCGATTTGCAAGGATTGTTTTCTCCATTCTGTGCCAAGGCGATTAACGGCCGCATCACTACATCCATAAAAAGCAGTTACGAAATTTACAATAATTTTAGGACAGATGCCTTCACAAATTTAGCTTGTACAACTAATGCTTCATGCTGTGTATTTTGTGAAATAAATAATTCGTTTCAAACGACACTGAAGATATTTTAATATTGCGTTATCATATTTCATACAGATTCATATAGTGAATATTCATGGGGTTGGATATTGAAGAAAGATCACAGAGCAGATTCATCCGGCAGATTTCAGAGCGTAACATCTATGAACAAAAGATTTAATTATTGCTAGTTTACATGTACGGATTTTCGTTCTTTATCTTGTTCATTTATGCATTTAAACCTCCATGTTTTATCTTTGGCATGCTTGCAGTCTAGTTCTGTAACATACTTTGCGCCCGAATTTCGATTACCACTTAATTTCGGTTCACAATCAACATTCATTAATGCCTAAATTCTCCGTCTTTTTCAAACATGCTTTGGGTTGTGCTGAGAGTTAGAATCACTACTTAAACAAATTTATTACTATATTTAACCAAGCATTTTCTTAAAGATGTGTCCGTTTGTTGTAGAGTATCAAAGGCATACGATACTATATGGTAACAAAATATCGAATAGCAATCGTTCATATAAGTTCAGTTACTTTTTTGCAGGATTCCTGTGGAAAACTAACTAAATAAAGTTAATACTTGAAACCTAGTTTTTTGTTTAGATTTCGTTTTAAAGGAGCCTTCATATACAATACATAAAAGTACACTAGAGGTCTATAATCTAGAAACATAAGATCTGGTCATGACAGTGGAGAAAGAGAGAGAGAGAGAAGGAAGTGGAGAAGAAGAAGAAAAATGAAATATGTCTAAATACGAAAAAATAGGGATTAAACAACATACATTAAGGCAGATATATTTCCTACAAGGGATTTGAAAGTTGTTCCAAAAGTGATATTACCACCGTCAATATCATTTCTGTCACATTGGTATATTTCAATATCTCTTTATGAAATATATAATATAAATCATGCAAATGTGTCCTATGTTTCATGTGTTAAAAATCCTCATATTTACAGAACTGTTCAAGTTCTAATCAACCAAAGCCTGAACAACAAAAAAGATAATTGGATAAAACATATTTGTATTAATTCTAAGGGACACGTTATCAACAAATACCGTCCAAAATTAAGTAAGAGGTACATAACGCTTTGACGTACAATTTTGAAGAACACTGAAATATGAAACAATCTTACGCTGCAGCAAACTCAGTCAAATGGAACTATACTTGCATGAGAAGTTTACTTCTTTTATTCTGCTTTAAGTTCAACAACTTCTTACTGCTTATGTAATAACATATGATTACTCTTGACAATACTCTGCTCTTCTGTCCTGTCAAAAGTTCTAACTTTCTTACGTAGGTCCTTTGCAAGGGAATATTTAAACCCATGTAATTATTCTGAACGGTCGTTAACGAGGCTAAGAGTAAACACTAATAATTAAGTTTTAAAATAGTACCTAATTCAATAAAAAAGGTTATAATTAAAGAACCGTTTCCTATCCTAAATCTTACTATAGAGAATAGTTGAATATATTATTGCTAAATAAAACAAAAATAATCATGCTTAATTTCTAATAGTTGCAGCGCACCTTTCGCCTTATCAGAGATGCTATCACCGCATATAATCATAGCATGGTTCCTTAAGATGCATATAATTACCAAACCATGATGCATTTGGCGTGGTTATTTGAAATGTTGACGTGAGTGTCTACAGCAAAATAAATATATGAGCATCAACACGGCTTTATCTGTTTATTTCTGGAAACAGTATGCATCAATGGGGATTTGTTTGTTCGTTATGGGGATAGAGTATCTTTGGCTACCTCTTTCTGCACAATTCTTCTCCCTTTACCTATTGGCCTTGATGTAGAAAAATAGTTTTTCAATTCTTCCATGTTACAGACTCGTACATTTGTGGTGTTCGATCCTTAAACGTTATTCCCTTCTTTGGATTTTGTTGTAGTAGTTCAAAATCGGATTAAATGTTTCTTCCCTGAAATTATATCACTGACTGTCATCGATGGTGTTTCACTTACTGATAGCAGCAGTGGCAATTTGCTCGTGTTTTAAGTTTCTGACAAAAAGCCAATAAATGTGTACATTATTACTTTGATACCTAGTGGTATCATTGCAACAGTTACTACACCGCTCAATCCTAATATGACGTTCGTATCATCTATTTTTCCACCAAACACGGCCTAACATCACTCAAAAGAATCAAATATTTTGACAGCCAATTTACACTTTTTTGTACACCCCATCCCTACCAGCCTATGTAAAGCACTATCGCCTGGAGTAAACCATTTGTTTATTTTGTTAAATTTTGTCATCTAAATTATGTGCCGGGGTGGGTATCTTTTAAACATGATGCAATTGTTGAGTAATTTTTGTCCTTCCTGTTATTTATAGAAGAGACATCATAAGCTAAGTAGCTCTGCTTGTAGAGTTTAATTGGTTTGAACGGTGTTGTGGGTGCGTTGATGTGCCGTTTATTTTGACTTGAACTTTGCACTGTATTAACTTACATATTTTGAGCTTTGTTCTTCACATTTTATTTATTACAAAATAATGGTATCAGGAGACATTTCTTCTTTTATCAAATATTTTTTGGTAAACCGACTAAATGAAGTGGGAATTTCAAGCTTTAACACTTCTTCTGCACACATTCCTGAAGATTGACCAATCAACGTTTTCAACCGTTTTTGCATAATATCGAGTAACAATTGGATGTTAATGATCGTGTTTTTATCGCTTATATTTTGTTCTCCATTTTGTATTGACAAAAAGTATAATATATAGGGAGTGTCGCTTTTGTACTTGAATTCTCTTCAGCTTTATCATTGATCCGTTGACATTATTAGCATGTCTTCATTTTGTTTTCTTTTTCTTTCACATTTCATTTAAGTGATATGTTAACAAAATTAAAATGGAGGCGATACCACTGTTCAATCCAGTAATACTTCTGAGTATCCAAATTAGATTCATATTTTTTCCCTTTTTGTTTCTTGTTTATTTTTATTATTTTTATTGGCTTTTTATTACTTTTATGTTTTTGTTCTATAAAAATTTCTAAATTATTTGAATATTGCATCCTTAAGTCTTTGAAATTTCAGTGAAGTTTTTCAAGTTGTTTCCAGAATCGATGCTGCCCGTGTCTATTCCCTTTCTTGAAGTTATCCAGCAAGAGACAGTGTCAAATTTGTTTTGTCTGCGTGATTTTTGTCTTCGACTCCAATTTACTTTCATAATATTGTACTGGGCTTACCTTTCATACATAAAAGATTATTTTACTGATTTAAAGCGATTATGTTCATGTCATTTTGTTTTCGTATTCGGATGCATCTTGCAGAATGCTAAAGGATATTGATAGTATAATTTAGATTTATATTGAAATAATATATTGAGGATTTATTGACTATCGTCACTTATTTACAATTAAAATGTATATAATTCAAGGTGATGACAGATGCACTTTATACCGATAATAGTAAACATAATGTAAAACTTAAACATTTCTGAAACACCATTTGCGGTTCTATCATCAATTATTATTCCTTCGGAACTTCCTTAAACTTTACCATTCACTGCATTAACTGCTAGTTCTTGTTTTTTTGTAATTCCTGGATGAAAGTTTATTATTACCACACCACACCACACCATAATAGTAGGTAGAATTAATATTTTAATACAAATAATAGTATTATACAGGTTAGAGAATTTTTAATTCTTACTCTACGGAGAATCGAACCCAGGTCCGCGGGTAAACGGCACCCATCGCCTTGCCTGCACGCACCAGGCCATATTCCAGTCTGATTAAAAGCATCTTCTCTTTGTTTAAAAACTGGAATAATCAATTTTTGCAGAATCAGGGAACATCGACGCTTCTTCAAAACCCAATCTGTTTTTATGTCTCTTTTAGGATTGTAACCCATGATACTATTATTTGATTCACAGAACCCTGTGACTTAAATGTATGAGTTAATGAACAACGATACATTCATACTGCATTATCTGATATTCAGCCTATTTAGTCAACGTATTTGTCCGTCCTTATATTCTTTATTTCTCTGCTTCATGTGTTCCTTTTTCTCATCTTTTAAGTGTCTTCATGTGTTCTTTATTCTGTTTGACATGTGTTATTTGTAAATTTATTTTAAATTTACATTGGATTGAGAATACTTCTATTGTTACGTATCGGCTCGTTCAAAGTAACACAAAGAAAGAGTGAAGACAACCAGCTTTGTAAACTTTAACAAAAATAGTTTATTTCCCTAGAAAACACGGAGAAAAGGTAAATATGTGAAACAAGACTTACGATTTACGAAGAAGATCCCAAAAATTTGTTCTAAATTTGTGAAAACACATAAGTCCTGTGAATAAACAGTTCTAATTTGATATAGTCTGAATCTCAGTTCCGTTCCAAGATGGCGGATGATGACGTCAGACGAAGGCTAACACAAAATGTCCAGAAGTTTTACTGTGAATCACAATTTGTATTGTTCTGCTCCAATTCAGAAATAATTTCAACAAATGTCTTTGTCCAAAGCCAGTAGGGTTGTTCTCCAGGGAAAATAATTATTTAGAAAGTAGATGAAGTACAGCTACCACCACTAACAATACACATGTTGTTCCTCGTACGAACGAACAACTCTTTCCAGCACAGGAATACCTTTTCCTTAAGGTATTAGAAACTCTACAAGATGTTATGATGTGACTCTCAACTATGACTGACTACGACTATGACTGAACTTTCTTACAGATAACTAAGCATATAAAAGAAACTAATACGTCGTTTCATGTACACACGCACGATAGACACGTCTGATTTCGCAATCCATCTGGACATTACGAAAGCCTGAACAAGTATCAGCCAATCATTTACATAGCTACTGCTGAATGTTTACTTGCGACGAATTTACTATCATACAAAGCTCGTGCTTACATGAGTCACATTTACGTTTTAAATAAATACGATGTTTCTAACAAACTATTAGACCCATGCAAACATAATCATCATCATAATAATAATTATATTTAATGATATAAAAATGAAATAAAAATAAAGCAAAGAATTAGAAGAATTTAAATTTTAACACATATGTAATTTAACTACAGGGTCGTAACACTATAAATAAATATTTACTAGTTTAGCAGAAAAGCACTTAAAACTTCCTCTTTCTATGAAAGTATGAGCCAAGAAAATTCCTTGATAACTTTTGTTGCTCATATGCTCGTTCTTTATAAACGTTTATAGTTAGTTCTACGCTATTCTAATCTCATTTATTTCGATTCCGCTGGACAAGTACCGTCTCATCATGTACTATTCAATCTTTGTAGTTGACCGCTTCCTTAAAAAGCAACATAATGTTCGTAAATAACTTATATATGGCCAGATTAGGGACGTAATGGGTAATCGTAATATCAGTTACATTGTAACCGTTGCATACTGTGTATCCAATTATTTGATTAAGCTGCAAGACTATTTGTTGCAATTTCTGTTAGTGATCCAAGCAGGTCCCAAACAAAATTTCTAACTGATACTGATATCCAAGTACCTTAAGTAGAGGTCTAGTAGTCCATTGACGGACCTTCATTCAGACTTTCTTTGAACTACCACAGAGCGAGCCTATGATGTCTTTGATCTACTCTTTTTCTTCTGTTTTATAAAATGCAAAGCAGTTGCAAATTAAAATATATTAAGCAAGTTTTCATCTACTCCAAACGGTCATACAATAGATATTCAGTGAACAGGTTTTACATATCTTAGCCATCAGAACCGTACTGTTTTCCTGATTCCATTCGACGAAGAAAGTCTCCAACAAATTTAGTCGTCTAACTACACACGAATGGCCATAAAAGAGTTCAAATTAAATTAAGTACAAAAATGGTTCTTTTTGGCTTACTTATTCAGATAATCTCTATAAAGCTATATCAATTAAGTTCCCGTTTTCGGCCTATATTGTTTGATTTCGCAAGATCAGTTTCAGCAAGAATCAGAGAAAGTTCTTAAATATCAAAAGCCAGAGAAGTGGTAAATATCAAATGGGTTTAAATCTTGAGTCTGATCGGTTAAATGCGGAAATGGTGTGTATCATGCCCATAGTCCTTACAGAATCATTTCATATCTAACCTCCAAATGTTTGGAATATACTCGACATTTTTCATTCAAAAATGTCTAATGACATATTCCTGACAAAAATATATTAATAAGGCGTTTAAGTCAAGGTATTTTAAGCAGGGTCTCACATAGTCAAAATGTCCATATCATCAGTCATCTTTATACCGACTAGGCGAAATTACCCATACCCCGAACCTTCTGTATCTACAATTCTTCAAGCAGGAGCAGGAAATCCCATTGCCGAAAGTGTTCTTATAATTGTATCTACGTACGTATTGTTACGATTATCATCGGTCAAATCTCTGATTCTTGCGAACTGGCCCGACCAATTTTGTATAAACCTTTTCCTTTGTTTGAGCAGTTTCCCGACTACAAACAAGCAAAGAAGGGATTAAATACAAATGCTTGAAGCAGAAGTTCACAGAATCACTTTTTAAACTGACTTGCCATTAGGACACTCATCTCCAATTCAGCTCAACGAAGTTGCTTTTGGTATTCCATGAGATTCTAAGTTTACTTCTAGCTAAATATTCCTAGAATCTTATTTTCAGAACATTTAAGAATTGTGAAGAAGTAACTTGTAATTTATTACTACTGAATCCGGAATAAATATTAATTACACTGATGCTCATGGACACTTGCCGCCATAGACTAATGTATTGGTGCTCAAAAAAAAAAAAAAAAAATTGTGTCTAGTCAAATTATAAGTGTAGGTATAAGTGTTAAAGATGTATAATTTGTGGCATGTCTTAGATAAATAGGAACTGAGGGGTGCAGACTCCATCCAGATTTTCCAAGTTTACTATCTCTGTGCTGACAATAAAACCCTTAGCTAACTGTTCAGTCCTGAGCAGACTGTTAATATGGTCTCTTTCAGTTATATTTTATTGTTTTAAGTCACATGCCTAATTTTTAATTATACTTACATGATTGTAGTGTATGTCTTATGCTGAACGCATTCAGTCTCGATGCACCTATCGTAAATATTCCTGGTTGCACGTTTCGCTTGTAAAGGGGTTAAAAATTGAGAAATCTCTTGCAGATATCGACTTAGTAGAAAATTTAGAGATGTAAAAGAAATCAGAAGAAGCGAAAGACATTTTGGGCGTCAATGGTTCTAAATGACAACTTTAATTAAATGTTCCATTAAATATAAAATCGTTTCCTCACTTGCAAAAGCAACTTGCGGTGCCGCAACGCTTTAGATTTATTATTCCGCGCAAACAGTTTCAATTGATTTAACATCGATTTCCACAATTAATTTCATCCAAGTACAGTTCAGTTTGACAAACCTCAGTTGAGTAAGAAAAGTATTCGAGATAAAACCATTCATTTGGTTTTGTTTTGTTAGCACTTTTAACACACTATATCATGCCTAGTGGACTTAAGTACCTTTTCCATGGACACGCTAAGGCTGGCCTAGACAGGTATCGAACTCTTGATCCATGGATTACTTGGCCAATACTAAATCAATTGAGCTACCACGGTTCCTTCGTTACAACCATTGATAAAATCCTTGTCTTTATAACGGTGGGGAAAAAAAAAAACAATTAAAAGACAACTTAAGAGTGGTCGATGATTCTCACTCAGTTCCATATTACATTTATTCAATAAATTGAAACAAATATGTTATTTTAAAATGCTAGAATCGTTGTTCACTTATCTAAATTGTCTTTTATGTCCATATTAGCAAGAGATACAAATATTTTCTAATACCTCCTCAAAATAAAAAAAATAAAAGACTCACATTTTTAAATAAAATCCTTAGGTCCTACACATTTACCAGCATCAAACCATTATTATTACAAGGTAATTAAGCCAAAATGTCTGATGTATTAGGTAAAATGGCAAAATAAAAGAGTGTTTACATCATATTTAAGAATCTCGACAAAACTCAGACATCATCCCAAAATATTTTATCCCAAGATTTCCAGGAAATGTTGTGTCAGGAGAAATTTGATGAAGATAATAAATCTTTGTGTAATTTATAAAGCTGTGTAGGCAACTCGAGACACTCCCACTCAATTAATGCGAAGTCTTTGTCGTCTTGGCTTGTTGGACCTGAGGCTCTTGCCTTTCTGCCAAAACCCGCCTACTTCAGTTTCATTTTGTTTCAAATTTAGTGCTTGGACTGACTTGAAAAATGGGACGTCTCAAACGGAGACTGGAAAGCGATTTGCGAATAGCTATGAACATTTTTCCTAAATAAGTGTTTCAATGATCAAAACGGTGTTTGCAATAATGCGTGTCTCAAGTTTGTTGTGGACGATGCGGATGTCACGTTCAGCCGTTTGCTTGGTTGAAAGTCTCGTTTGTAATTCACAACGTAAACTTTGTTGTCTTTAGTTTATAATAGTCCTAACTGTTTGCATAGTTCATTAACAGAAAATCTAATAAATCAAAAGCTCCGGCGTCTGCTAAATGAGAGTACATTGTTTCTTACAATCTAAAAGAGTTACCTAACACACGATTTAGATGCACTTGTCGTGCAGTGTGAAGTAGTGCAGTTTGGAGAAATACTGCACGATTCTTACTTGAGAAAAAGCCCCAATTACATTTAGAATTAGCAATATAACTATGGAAGGATAGAGATTGTTTTGCTCACGATTCCCGATGAAAACTCAGCTTGGTTGACGGAAACATAAATGGTGGCATATACAATGAGAAAAGTAGAGTTGCTCATAAAATGAACGTTTCAGAACGCAGATATGGCTAATACGTTGAGCAACTGGACACAATATTATTGGAATTATCTATTTCTCTGCTAAATAGAGGGTTGAAATTTTAGATTAATTGTAAAGTTGTTAAAACTGTATTGAAACTAAGTTACGCTCAGCTTCGACCCACTTGTCTCAAGACTGAAACCGCAATATATGTGACGTCTCAAAAGACACAGGATGTACAGAGACGTAGCAAGAAGAAAACCAATGGAAATGTTGACACCCCATTATCTTAAGCTGGGGTAGGGTATTTTGCATACAAGGTGGATAAGACCGGATAGGGGTGGAGGAAACATTTGTCTGCTATTTGTATGCTATACAACAAGTACTTTATGCCTTTTTTGACTGCATTTTTATTTACTGGAATAAATAATACATTAGCCTGATTTCACAGAATAAACATCATCAGAGATAAAATGATTATTCTTATTGAAATTGAACCGTTGAACGCATTTGTATTTGTTTAATAGCCTGTGCATTGACATGAATGGAAAGCGCCTCACTGTCTCTATCAATAATCATTAATTGTAAAACTGATATTTTGCTCAGATATATTCAATCAAAATATGATAAAGTACTAAGCGGAACGATGCTTTCTTGTTTAATTTTTGCAATATAAACTTAGACACTTAGATGTATGTGGGAGTTCATTTAATATCGCCTGTGGAAATAACACTCAGGTAATGCGCTTCTGTACATTGCATGTGGAAACCAAAGCTAGATTAATTTATATTTGTTATGAATACATTATTGGTTTCTGACAGATGAATATTCCAGTCTCCGGTAAATATTGATAGATACTGGTGATGATTTGCTTGACTATTGTGGGAAAATATTTATCGGACTGAAAGATCAACCATTGAATAAGCACCAGTTGTCATAGTTAATCAGTCTAGCAATAAGTATCAATTGTCATTGTGAGTCATTCTAGTGGTAATTGGTGAGAAGGGGCGGTATCAAGGGAGATAACTGTCAAATAAGTATTGGTCTCTTACTGTAATCCATTTCAGACCTGTTTAAATAGTATTGTGCTATCTCCTTCCAGGGAAGTCAATATTAATTCGGTATTTGTTAAAGCGAATTATTTTAAATCTTGTTGATGTTGGTAGGAAAGTTCATTTTGTTGTTTGAATCAATGTGAGAATTCACTCAGATATTTATGACGTATCCAGACACTCTGAGAAACTGTGCTGGAACTCGAGTTTCGTAGTTTTGTACGTTGAACCTGTTAGAGCTCAGAAGCGTCTTTTGTACCAAAACAATAAAAGTGTTCATAACCCAACCAATCCAAAATAGTGAGTTGCATCTTTCACTAATAAATATTAGTCAGACGTACAGAAGGCTAAGGCAATTCGTTACTCAACCGCTACCGGCTGCGCCGTCAAGAAGATTAAGGAAAAAGCCCACCTTACACTATACTAATATCTGAATTCTATTCTACGCTAATAATGAGAGGGCATGCCACCTCACCTGAATATAGTCAGAACTATTGCAAAAATATTTTTAAAGATTTGTCACAACCATCCTTGGTTACTTTAAAAGGAATACATTTATTATTTATTTATTTGTTTTGTACATAAAGTCTATAGTGAAATGAAATATTTAATCGTGTGTAAACGTACTTACTCAAAAAATAAAATCACATATGGGGATCGAAGAAAGATAATATCATAAAGAATGCCTAATGGCATACCTAAGTGATTGTTGGTAGAATTTTAGACTTGTATCCACAACCGTTACATTTATTTCGTTGGCTAACACAAGTCTGCGGACATGCAATTAATTTTGCTACACCTGCCGAAAATGCGACATAAAACAGCTAGGAAATTTGGAATTCAAATTCCTTCTAGGAAAATCTATCTACATTTTGAATTTGGAATCTAAATCCCTTCTATGACTGTCTATCTATATAGTTTTCTATCATGCCTTAATTCCCGTAATAATCGATCGTGATCAGGATCTTTTAATCAGAATAAACGGACAGTAAGACTCGTGTTATTAGGCAATCAGCACTAATTACATGAATTTGTTCAGACACCGTATAATGTCATCACAAAGACAACAATAATGCCTCAGAAAAAGACATTCGTTTAATTTACGATCAGGAAAAATCTTCATAACACAAGCAAACAAAAAACATATGTCACACATTCATAATCTGTGAGAAATCTGTCACTAGGTTGTTTTTTTTATTTTTCTTCAGTAAAGTTCTATTGCTTATTATCTTCAAGTCATGTTTTGCAAGATCCATATTTAGTTCAGTCCGCCACCACGTCACAGCTAATTTTATTCAGTCCCCATATTCATTCATTTATTTTTATTGGAGTTGTATTATCTTTCTTCTGATTTGTAATGGGATATCTCGAGCTTTAAATAAAGTGGTTCCTCAAAAATCGAGCTCTGTTGAAAATATAACTATACACCCACTTTTTGAATCCATCTTCCAGTGTCAATTAAAAATTAAGGCAATGACTATTATTTTAGTGAGATTTGCATATTGCTGTTAAAGTCCGCGGGGTGGGGGTGGGGTGGAGGTTCGATTATACCTTCGGTTTGATCAATGACATGTAAACACTTCATTATTTGTTTTAAAATGACTTTGTTTTATCAGAAATCAGAACACTGTGATTAATTCCTAGTCGTCTAACATAAACACAAAATTGATCAAAGTGTGAGCTAACAAGCAAAGCAATTTGCTATTGTGTGTGTGTGTGTGTGTGTGTGTGTGTGTGTG
>JAECUM010059747.1:0-11334 GCA_016617855.1 Megalonaias nervosa
AAAAAAAAAAAAACAAACAAAAAAACAATAAATAAAAAGATAAAGAGAATCAAAAGAACTTTATCGTGAGTTCATCTTTGAAGACACGTTAAATTAATATATGATTTATTAGGATTTAGACACACCAAAAAGTTCTGTACTGACAAACAAATGTAGGGAATTGTGTAGGAGAAATAATTGTTGCTCCGAGCCCAGTTAAAAGCAGCCGTTATCGGGACTGGTTTACAATAGTTTTTTCACTAAATTCTACATGAACTGGATTCCGGTCTTCAAGTTGGCGAATGTTTTATATACCATATTTAATATTTCGAGATTGTACCATTGGCTGTAATATAAGCTTGAACTTTTGTTTTAAATTTCTGAAACTTTGATCATTTCTCTGAACGTCTACATAGATTCTGCGTGTACACTGACACAATTTTATTTCCAGGCAAGCCAAGTTAACCCTGCCCTACTACGTGCGAAACCATTGACTAAGGTAGCATGTAACCGTACATAGCTATAACGACATTTATCTATAAAAAAAAAAAAAAATAAGCCACGAAGCATCCCATTTTTGACTGGGCAGAAAGTATGAACAAACTTCAAACAAGAAGTACACCTGTTGTGTACTGGATTTCTAGTGCACAACATAGTTTGGTTTTCTCCAATGTTAACTGAAAATGCTCCAACAAGCGATTTTATAGTCTTTTTAGCCGTCGGCATCATAAATGTATTTAGCCTGGTGTGTGTGTGTGTGTGTGTGTGTGTGTGTGTGTGTGTGTGTACACTACGAAGCAAACCATACGGTGCTTCGAAATTTTAACCCCTCCGGCCACAGTAGTGAATCACCATTTAACTGAAGTCTGCTTTGACCGGGTGCTGTCAATAAGATAATTGGCTTATGCTGGAATTATGGACATGGATTTCTTGATATAGCGAGGGCATGTACCCCGCCAGACAAACACTATATGAAAACAACTATTAGTCGAGACGGCAAAAACAGATTCAGTATTTCAAATGACGTATCGTGACGTCATGTGCCTGCTGGGATGGGTGTAATAGCGGTTTTCAGGTATAGTATTCGAGAGTCAAGGATAAATGCTTACCGTCCTGAAACAAATTCCCGTAGTTAACCAACTGGAGCTAGAACATTTGTCATGTGATGTTGCTAATATAGAGGCGAAGATAAGAGAATTAGTGCCAGTATGTGCTAAGGTTTCGCAAATATCAGAAATACCTAATGTATATGTGTATTAGTAACGATGCCAGTTTTTCATTACTTTTCTAAGTAGAAGATTTATTCTGAGAGCGGTGATGAGCTAATTTTCTTTTTCTTAGGATTGGTCGTGAAAAGTAGACAAGAGAAACACAATCCCATCCCAATATTTATACAGTTATGTGATCTGCTACGTTGATAGCTGAGAAAGGAAAAAAAAAAATGGCGAAAATTATCGCAAAACACAGCGAGACAGAATACAAACATCTTCATAATGAATCACAGCTAATTTGAACGTGATCCAAGGATGAAATAATCGTATTATCCTGAAATAAATCGGTTTTATCGTCTTAAGTGAGTGATGATGCGGAAAGATGATTGCAAAGCTATATACAGCACAAAAATGCAGATTTCCTGTTGAGGGAATAACTTATTGAAAACTAGCAAACATGTATTTACTTTTGGTAAATCTTCAATACCAATTGAAATACTAGGAAACATTGCTCAGCATTTCCCCTAGCATGCTGAGGATACGAGACAGACAGACAGACAAACAATACATGCATTCTATCATACATGGATTTAATCATAAACGGAAAAGTAATTGTTGTATTCCTTTCCTATAACTTGATACAACTGAATTGAATTGGTATTTTATTCAAAAATGTTCTTAAACCCTTTAAAAGCTAAAACTGCGAGAACTTTCACATATCAGTTTCTAATAATAGCTATGAAGCAAAATAATAAGACCTGAATACATGTACACACATAATGAATCATTTAGAGAACACCTTACGACCCCCACCCAAAAAACAAAACACCCCCAACAAACCCCCAAAAACCCAAAACAAAAACAAAAACAAAACAAAACAAAACAACAAAACAACAACAACAACAACAACAAACCAACAACAAAAATAAAACAAAAAAACAAAAAAAAAACAAAACACAAAACAAAACAAACATTTCTGTAACGTTTTATTTAAAAGAGAGAACATTGACATTCCCGCATTGTCAATCAGAAGCAAGTAAATATGTAAACAAACCGTTCCTGCACTTAAAAATATATTGATTGTGCGGTTGTTAAACATGAGGTTGAACATATATTACAGTGATGTAGTACAGTGTCGCAATGTTAAGCGTCAGGATTTTTTTTCTCCATGGCCTCAGTTGTTGATATTCTGTTGGGCCTCTGTTCAAATTAATATCCAAGACATCATTAAACCCAACCAATCACGTTCAAGACATTATTAAACCCAACCAATCACGTTCAAGACATCATTACACCCAACCAATCACGTTCAAGACATCATTACACCCAACCAGTTGCTTTCAAGATTATTTAAAAATAACTTTTGTTAAATTTAAAATACAAAAAACTTGAAACAGCAAAACATGGAGTTAAAAAGAACATTTTGCAACCTGTCTTAAAATAATAATTCAATTTGTTAAGAATGTCCAAGACAAACGAAAGCCAACCAGTCGAACGATATAGTGAAAACAAAAGATCAAAGAAACCGCATTTATAAGGCGTAAGATAGTTTGATGTAATGTTGCGAGTTGAGTGCAGACAGAAATATTTCGGTGCAAGAAGCAATTTTAATTTTACACTACATTAAATATCATGGCAGAAACTCTCCGTATGTAACATGTGTTTTCGATTACAGGTGTAACTCAGTTTCGCTAATACCTGACGCGCACATCATATACATTGATTCTGGTGGTGCATTAGTTTATAGTATAAGTATATAATTAAAGCCGAAACCATGTGGCATGTCTTACATAAAAGTCAAGAAAGAGATGCTTCTCTTAAACAATCAATGAAAACCACTTTCATTTTAATAGTTTCAACATGATTCGATAGCTCCCATCGATGGCGTGTTCCAGATATTTCTTCCGATTTATTTCTTTATTATGTCCTCCAGGTAAAATACCACCTAACCGATATTTATATTGTTTATAGCTATTCAGTAACCACAAGAAGCTGAAGATTCTCCAAGTTTTCCAAAAATGTCTTGTGTATTTGACAAGGCGACGAGACTTTTCCAAACCATTGCCAATCGAACATTTCTTTGTCACAACTTGTCTGAGAATTCTTTTAACATTAAAACCGAGCTTTACAGTTTTTGCAGAAATGGAAAACAATTTAAGGCTTTTGCACTTTTGCGATTAGACAGGTTGAAAAAAACAACACATATATTCGGTGCATGTTTATCATGTTTGTTTATATTTCACCTCCTCCATTATTTTTGATCAATTGGTCATGCGGATTGAAAACGAAGTCTGGTGGTCCTGGTAGATCCTACGAGCTACCACCTTGTGTGGTTGTTGTGTACCGTACATTTCATCCTAAGTTCACTTGTTTTAAATACACATTTTAGTGGATTTTTGTGGTTGCTAAAGACTAGCTAACCATGTAAATAAATAACTCACAGATTAACTAAACTAATTTGTGTTTTGAAGAGACTGTGTATAAATATATTGTAAGCAGGAATATTTGATTAATTAATAATTATCTGTTTTATCTTTGCGAATTCGGGACGTGGTCCAATGTCAGTATAACAACAACAACAATACTACTACTACTACTACTACTACTACTACTACTACTGCTGCTAATAATAATAATAATAATAATAATAATAACAAGAACAATTAAATGCATGTATAGAATCGATTTCTGTACGGTGTAACTAATATTAACCATGAGAAACATTGAAGACATAACCTTTATTTAACAAACTCATGTAGATTTAAGTCATTCCAACAATCGTGATTAAAATCAACGTTTCTATACCCGTGCAGTAAAACGGCGATGAAGGTCAATATATTTGGCATGTCTCTGAAAATTAAACTCGTATTGGACCTATTAAATACAACTCTGCATGGACGTTACTGTGTTGCTAATTTGGGACGGCTAAATTGAAAAGACTAAATTTTCAAAAAATCATCCAAGAAAAAACGTAATGTAGAAAGTATACAGTTTATTCGAGAAAAACTGGAAAGTTACATGGAAAATAATTCGAGACAAATGTGGTCATGTTTTCTCCAAGTAATATCGTTCGGGCGGTATTGTATGTAAGCACATACGGTAACTGAAGAATCGCTGTTCATCAGGTGGGCTGATGACGTAATAATATGTACACCACTTGTAAGGAAAAGGATTGACTAAGAGAAACTGCTAACGCAGACCGGCTAAGTCAACAGAACAAACATTTAATTAACAGGATGCCATACGAACAGTGATTAATAAAAAAACCCAACATGTATATAAACTCTTTAAGGTTACCACAATGGTCGCGGCATTAAGGTGACCACAATGGTCGCGGTATTAAGGTGACCACAATGATCGCGGTAACATTCGCTTCTCTGGAAGAAAGATATATACTTTTGTAATGCAGCAAAACAATTCTTTGGTTCTGCGGAGAAAAATAACTACATAACTATACGTGTGTACCAGAGAGAGATCGTGATCTGGATAGTTCGGATTTCGACGAAGTAGTACGTTTCTCGTGATGAATTGAAAGGCGTTGAGGATCATAAAAGATCGTATATTGTGATTTTTAGTTCTGGACGGGTACATGATGTTGACTTTTATTGCTTGTTTGTACGTTGCAGCAGATGTTACTCGTACATCAACCCAATCTCTGTCTAAATAGATGACATTCTTCGTAGTGTTTATGCTCCAACCTTGCCGTTATTCAGAGAATGAAATAAATGTACATATATTCAAATTCAAATCGTATGAAGCGCTTTAGTCGACCCAATTCTTATCAAGAAAGCGTGATTTGTAGCTGTTATTCAATAAAATAGGGAATAATTTCAATACAGTTTAATGTCTGCATTCAGGACGGTATCGTCTTCATACACCGTTTACATATTATTGCATACGAAAACAGTCCATCAACGTAGTAAAAATTGATGGAAGATACAACGTTTCAAACTGCAAATGCTATTAGGTAAAATATGAAATGTTAAAGCCCAAGTATTCAATGAATACTATCAGAACGCTGATTTCTTATTGATTTTTTGTGAACATATCTATCAGACTTTCGAATTATAATATATGAGATTAACTGTATCTAACAACAACAACAACAACAACAACAACAACAACAACAACAACAATAATAATAATAATAATAATAATAATAATAATAATAATGATAATAATAATAATCCACGAACTATGTTAAATTTGATAGCAAATATATTGCATGCATTCTTGTTTTATATCGATGTAATATAGATTACTATAGAAATATCATTCACGGAGCTTGCCCTTTCATTCTTGTCAATTTTATTGCAAATGCATTTTCTGAATACTGTTTTCTGGCGGAAAAATAAATGGAGAAATGGATAATTTTAGTGTATATTTTGTTGAAAGTGGGTTCGTAATGGTTGAAACTGATATTTTTTTACCGGGCCTACAATTAATATATGCATACCTCTTATCATGAGAAATGTTATTTTTCTTAGGTAAAATCTACTGCTTATTTTTCCTTTTTGTATTTAGTAAAATAATTCACATGCTATTGGTTTGTCTTGGTTTTTCTGGGCCTGTTATTTTTTTCGTAATTAAAAATGTAGTTTACCATCAAGGTTTTAATGTTATAAATTACAGTCCCCTGAATAATCTAAAACGAGAATAGCAATTATCTTCGTTCATGGACGTTAATTTGTGATTAATGTGAAGTGTGGTGTTTAAAGGTGTGACTTTTTCCCTTTTATCGTGGACACAAAAGTAACATTTATGGCGATTCATTTGCATACAATTTTTTTTATTTTCCTTTCAAAGGCGACGGAGAAGTGACAGTATTGAATTAGATACTCATTATAAAAAATTATTACATTTTCATTTGTGTTTGATTTAATAAATGTATGCAATCCCGTGATATGCGTCTAAAGAAATTATAAGCTAAAAAGCGTACATAGTGTAATGTTTTGACACATAGGGTTGGGAAATTTAATTATTCTCTTATTGATAGTTCAAGACTATTACACAATAGCTATGATAACACTTTGGCATACAAAAGCGTGAAATATTCGCAGCAATAGAAAAAATGTTGTTGGTACCGATCGTTAATTATTTTCTTGTAATTTTTATTCGATAATTCAATATTCACTATTTTAGATCGTTTTACCATGTCTTATGTATATAATTTAAGAAAATATTTCTATACGGCGAAAATAATTTTAATTAATAGATTGTATTCCCTTCGAATTCAATAGTTAGATTTTCAAAATTGTTTCAATCAGATCCCTTTCGATTACAATAGTTCGATTTTCGGAAGCGCTTCGATCAGTTCATTTAGAAATAGCGGTCGCGCTTGATTATGTCTTTCCCAGGTCTCTCTCTTAGAATCGGAAAAATTAAACAGTTTTAATTAGTTTTCTCTAGTTTCAATTAAAGAAAAATGCACCATCCAATGGGAGGTGAAACTTGTAAGTTTGAATTTTCATAAACTGGAAGTATATCAAATATAGTTTGAATATAGCGATAGCGACCCCCTTCCCCCTCTCCCCATTGATTAGTTTTTGTTCTGGAATAATGGATAATTTGTACCGCAACGCAAAACATTTCACTGTATTTTACAGCAGCTGATGGACAATATTTTAAGAATGCTGGAATGAAAAATTGGCCAGTATGATTTATGATGCATATGCATTTAGCTACAGATGGAGAAAGCGGATCTTGCATCCAAACATATACTATAAATAGATTCGATATACAGTCACAGATGGTTATATGTTCATATGATTAGAGACGATATTTAAAAAAAAAAAAACATTATGCACGTGTCTTCTCTGTTTAAAAAACAAGATCAAAGGCTCAATATCAACATTCGCATTACTTCCTCTTCGAGAGAATGTCTAGAATTCTTTCTGAAAAATATAGTTCATGAAAAGGAGGTATGCAAACTTATCTAAGCTATGCAGTACATTTTCACGGTTGTTTAAATTATACAGCAATTCCACATAGTGATGGTAGATAGGAAGAGGTTGTGGAAAATCTGCAGCTGTCATGAATGGCAGCGATTTAGCGACCTGCGGATGTCTTAGGGCAATGGCTTCGGATAAAAATGCCATTGGTGTGCTTTAAAAACGTAACATTAAAAGTATGCGGTACGAACCACATGTTTACATCATGGTGATAAGACATGTGTGAACACAGGTTTTTAGATTCGCTCTGATAACAATGCGTCTAGAAAACAGTTTCGCATATTAAAAGTCCGAGAAATATATGAATTCTGGGTTTTAAAAAACTCAGGGTGTATGAAAGAAAATATGTAATGATGAAATCTTCTTGAACATGCAGAATGGCGACATACAAATTAAGATATGTACCGTAGCTCTAAAAGAAGCAAAAGTACAAATAACAGTGAAATCAGTATATAAATTTATAGGTTTTATTTTTAGTGCGTGCGTTATTCTTGGTCTAACAGATTGTTATTCGGATAAAAGGAAGGCAACGTTTTTAATTATACTGTGCAGACGTTACCTTTCAGGAAAATGATTTTCCTTTCACACAGACACGTTCTTGTATATCGGTATATACGAAACAACATCTGAATGATGATATATTTGATTCCTACACAAAAGCAAGGTTTGATTTGTTTCGCAGGTAAGTTTAAAAGCGTTTAATTGCCAAATAATACGCAGTGTAATTGGACATAAGCTCTCTAAACTGACATCGTCGTCACCGTCCATACTATACAGTTAAAAAGCCGAGAAACATAACGACAAGAAGTAAACCTAAAGAACATAAAGAAATACAGTAAAGTTCGATCGATCGATCGATCGAAGGATCGATGGATCGATGGATCGATCGAGAGAGTTTGCATAGCAGATCACCATTAATTTTTCTATCCTTTAAATACATATGAACAAAAATATTGTTTTGCATTAGTGAGATTATCATAGACGTTTTACCACCATAGTAATTGCAAGTCAGTGTTGTTTGTCCTTTTGGTTAAAGAAATATAACAGTTGTAAATTATCGATGTAAAAACACCAGAAGACAACCCCCATTTGTCCTTGTGATAATTATGAGGCATTTTCAGATTTGACAGTGCTGAATGGGTATTTCTTATCAAATATGCCATTGCATGCACTGCTCAAGCCCTCAGCTAGAAATGCCAGAAGGGCCCAAAGCGAAAGTAAATTGAGGATGGAATGAAGATTTTAGTTGTAAATAATATAAGTTTATTTGTTGTCGTTGATCATTTCAGAAGATGAAATAAACTCATATCTTTAATTTGGCAATATTTACCACATTCCATGACTTTAACTTTTCGCTAATCACTGAATAAAATACAAGTACACATTGAACAGATTTCAGTGTAAAATTGATGACGTTTCCATTTATACTTCTAATTCGAAATGCAAATTCAACATGTTTGCACGATACAACAACAGAGAAGAAAACAGAAAGAGTCGAAAAGAAAAAAAAAAAAAAAACAAAAAAAAAAAAAAAAAAAAAAAAAAAAAAAAAAAAAAAAAAAAAAAAAAAGAAGAAAACAACAACATTACCCCAGATTTTATTTAATTTACTTGGTCATACTTTTGTTTCATAAACCACACGCTACTTAAGATGCAGCATTTAAACACCGGATTAGCAGTGATCCAGAATGCCAAACGTTCTGCTAAACGCACGAGTTCTGTGGAAAATATATGTACGGTCCGACGGTAATTTCAGATGGTGATTGCATGTCATGAAAATGCGTTCGAAATCAACGTTGCATCCTTCAGATTGGTAAATTACTAAAATTACGTTTCTTTCGCGATCAAAATAAAGTAAAAGGAATACAATTAGGAAAATATTTATGATTATTCGGAATATATTGTTTTTGTGGATTTATACATCGGTATGTTTACGCCGAAACTACCACTGACGGTTTTGCCACACTCTTTTCAGGAAACCATGAAACCCGACAGAAACACATGTGCTGCAACATCCATAATGACTGCATTATGAAAAGGTAGGTTAGTGGGTCTGGCATTGTTTTTCGTTTGTGTATAATTCCAAGGGTTTTAATTAGAGTTTATAAAACATTGTAGGTTCACACTGCTGTCAAATGTTTATAATATTCGAGAAGATACCTTATATGTTATTTACAGCTGCGTCTTGAACACTGGATTCGTTGGACTTACTAATGAAGTTAAACATCCAAAAACTCGTCCTAATTAAGGACACTGACTGGACAGGGAGAGTAGTTTTAATTGACAGATTATCTTTTAAACTGGATAATTTTTTGTTTTCAGTTGTTTTTAGGGAGTGTATGTAGTCTCAGTATCCTAGTAGTCGTATATTGGAAACGGACGAAAAGATCGGTTTTATTTTGGAAGGTCCCAGTCTTCATCTTAGTCGTCTTATTTGTCATCCTTGTGTATACTTTTATATCCATAAGCTGAAGTCTAGGTTCTCGTCAAAGTTATTTTACATTTCACTCTCAAGAAAAATTCTCGACAAAGCGATGCGAAAACGTATTTTATTTAACAGCCTAGATCTGCGCCGCCAATTTCATGGCATTACTGCCATTGAGCCATGATATTACAAAATTGACTTTCCCAGTGAAAAGTTAACTATTAAAAGGAACGATAGTCAATGAAAATGGTTTACAATTTGACAATTTGTATGTACTTGGCGAATTCCGTATATGGGTCTCAATGACAAAAATATAAAAATTTGATAAATTTTCCAACTCGAACAAGTGTTGATTTATGGATCTTGCATTATCAAAAATTGTGGGGGGAAAAAGTGAAGTTGAAATGTGATAAGGAATAAAAAATCTTTTACTTAATCTTGCGGAATCTGTTAAAAAAGTTGTTTGATCAGAAATCTTGAAAAGGGTAGCTTTAAATGGCAAAGCAATAAACTGGCAACTCTTCACTAGTATGGTCACAATAGTCGCATATTTGCAAAGAAGTTTACTTACCGGTGGGAATCCTTCATACGGAGGATACCAATCCGCAGGCGGGCGTCCTGCAACCTGCAACAGACAGACGGACAGTCAGATCGATAGATGGATAAATAGATAGGTAGGTAGGTAGGTAGGTAGGTAGGTAGGAAGGTAGGTAAGTAAAGAACATAGATAGATATTTAGGTAGGTAGATAGATGAAAAGACAGATCAAGAGGATGACATACGCATAGTTTTGCTCTTCTCTTCAATTGAAAACTAATTCTGTGAAACTTTTGGAGACATTTACATTCCATTGAGTACCGCTCCGGTGGCCTAGTGGTTAGAGCGTCCGACTCGGATGCTGGAGGTCGCGGATTCGAACCCCGGCCGAGCCATACCAAAGACTTATAAAAATTGTACTAACAGCTGCTTCGCTTGACACTTAGCATTAAGAGGTTAGTGTTAGGACTGGTCGGCCTGGTGTCAGGATAATGTGACTGGGTGGGACATGATGCTACATGTCTGCGGCATGTTCCCCCAGTGCTAGACATCACTATCAACTGCCACACAGCAGACATTGTAGCAATATGACTGAAAAATTGTTAAAGCTACATTAAAAATCCAAATCACACACACACACACACACACACACACACCAATATTCAACGTTACATCGTTACCTTATTTTTCTAAATTATGACCTTGTCTTATTAAAAAAGGCTTTCTTCTCAAGAGTCTTGATATCTCAGTTAATATACCTACAGTTAATTTATTAAAGTTTATAACAATAATAAATTATTGGAGTTAAATTTTAGATAAACAATAGCTCTATTTTAGAATTCAGAGGCATTCCAGAAATGGATTTTCTAAAGTGTGATACTTTTTGTTATTTTCCGTAAAGTTAAAATCGAGAAAATGCGATTTGGTTCCTATTATGTCAGTGTAAATTAAAGGAGAAACGAAGCATAACAACTGGTTATAAAAAGATTTTCGTTTAGTTTGATGTTTTGTGGCACAGTAACACAAACAGATTTTTCAGTAATGAGGCAATTGAAGTGTCTTCCCACAATAGCCAAACCAGTCTGATCTGATGGTTGGATTCGAACCTGCACCTTTCAGTCCAAGGTCTGTCACGCTTACCATTTATAAGAACATCTAAGCCCGTATTGATGTAACGCTTCGATGTCTTTATAATATATATATATATATATATATATATATATATATATATA
>JAECUM010059749.1:0-11051 GCA_016617855.1 Megalonaias nervosa
TATATATATATATATATATATAGTGGGGGGTCCCGTTCTGTAAACGTAATATATGCAATTAATGGTAAGTCTTTACTTTATATGTTACTATTTGACATAGAAAACAAACACCTGAATAGCATGACTTGTATGTTTGGATATTTGCTACTCATTTACTTTTGATATTTTATGGAATCGAACACACGATCTTAAATGCAGAGTGACAAATTTTGCAGTGATCATTATACTTTCGAATGCTCTAGGTTTTGGTCATGTGGAAACTGCGCTATCCGCAATAAAATAAAACAAAACAATGACCCAAGATGGATATCATACATTCAGAACAAAAGTATTGTACCTTTCCCAATGAGCTCAAACTTTTTTAATCAAATCAAAATCGATTGAATACATGATGGTGGTGTACACAATTTCTTTATTTAGATTTATTTAAATGAAACTATATCCTCTATTTACCCTCTTTGACGATGACTACAATCACTTAGCATGTTGCATATTTTGTTTTTCATCTCGCCAGAGGACCAAGAAATTTTGACCAATAAAAATATATTTAAGCATATCATTAAAAGAAAGGTAAAACACAAAATTGTTTCATAGATTTCTATCCCAACACCCAATGTGCTCAACTTGTCAGAGCGACAGCAAAAAAAAAAAAAAAAAAAAAAATATAACGTATTTTTCCAAGATTCCTCACCTTCTCTTGATACTTTACTGAACGATATTCAACTATCTCGAGTTGATACAATCTGCCTGCCCATATAACTTTTAGAAAAAGACGATCAAAACGATTGATAAAAGGTATAAATGTTAT
This sequence comes from Megalonaias nervosa, assembly GCA_016617855.1. Lineage (NCBI taxonomy): Eukaryota > Metazoa > Mollusca > Bivalvia > Unionida > Unionidae > Megalonaias > Megalonaias nervosa. The sequence goes on from JAECUM010059749.1 coordinate 809, forward strand.
CTTGATTCCAAGGAAGCAACACAATATAATGATGAAATCCCAATGAATCAGATTGTCTTGCGCACTAAGCATGGTTAACTTAGAAATGGATACCGCTGATGCTGCGTACTCTGTTACTTTTAACATGCATACATGAAAGATTGATTTGATAACTGACCTTTGAATCTACTCAGAAAATTGTACTTCTTTTAAACCATGTCCGCCCTCTGCCCATTTCATAGACTGTATATTTACCAAATATCTGTTTTTTTTATGTCCATTCAAAAATATTAACACTGAAATATACTATTTATGATAAAGGCTTATGTCAGAACTTTTAGCCTGCTGTCACCAAAATAAAAAATATATAAGTAAATAAAGGTTGTGTGAGTTTTCTACAGGAATTAAAAATTATCTTATACTTAGTAAATAGATGCAGCACTAACTGAGTCATCAAAATCATTTTCATTGTTTGGGTCATACAAATCGGAACGAAATTTTGTCTGAAAATGATACCATTCACACACAACAGAGAGTGAATATACCTTGTTATGTATGAGCATTCACAGTACCACCTTGAACAATTAAACAATGGTGCTGTTATCAATCAGGAGGCTCTTTGGGCATGTAGCCTGAAAAGATCACAGCTTAGAACCAGTCTAGCAAGTCTAGAAATTAGCAAACACGAAAAGAAAATTTGTACGTTAGAGAAGCATCAAAGAAAAAGCTAGCAAAATATTGTACAAAGCAAGCAATCAATTCAAATCAGTTTTCTCTTCCCCCATGTATATCATTGGATATAAATGTGATGGTCAGTGCTAAGAATGAACCAATAGGAAATTCTGTTGAACGATGTCTTGTTTGCTTCGCCTGTGTAGTACCTAGTCCATAAACTTGTTATAGCCAATTTAAGAACAGAAATAGGTCAATAATACCAAAGTGTACTTTCTTACTTGTTAACATAAGTGATAGATGTGAATACTCACAAAAGGTATATAATGTAAGATGCAACAGTAACTAGTTAATTGAACTCTCAACGATAAAGAGTTTAGGTGGCAAATTATCAAAACAATTATGATCACTATATATATTATGTACAATATATATTTGAAGAGAAAGAAAATTTAACTTGTAAACAATGACTGACCCTATCACATAAGAAATTACTTGCTTTATTGCTCTGAAAATAATAGATCAAAATTGTTTGTTTTTTGTCTTCAGACCTGTGGTGCACAACATATGGCCCGCGGACTGCATGCAGCCCACGCATTTTAGAAAAAAGGCACACAGCCCATGTCCTTACATAATACACGTATATTTATGTTGCTTAATATAAACAAAGATTTCTTGCAGTGATGCCGTTTAGTTCCAATCAGGGTCAATTCTGGCCCATGTAAATGTTTAAGGTGTGCACTAAGCATGCAAATTATTTTATCCCATGAATGACAGTCTTTAATTAAAGCACAAATTAACCAAAAAAATATTTCAGAGTCTGTCTGCTACTTGAGTCTCAGACTATACACTGAGATTACGTGTTACCATAACAACTGTAGTCATGCCCTATTTTAGATCCTTGCGTGCATCTAAGTATGACCTTCTTAAAATATGATTTGTGGGCATTTTACATGGGGGAAACTCTTAATTTCACGATTTTTCTACATTCTGAATCATATAGAAAAAACCCAACTCAATGTAAAGTTTGCACAAACGTTTAAAACAGTGCTCTTCGAGTTCTTCCCCAATTTTAGCTGCTAACATGTAAAATAAAAATTTGTACAAATCCATTTTGATCTGACCCTATAAAATATCCGATGTATTTGTGCAGACATAAAATCCATGCTTGACTGAAGTCGCTGTCTATGAAGCAAGTAAGACCAATCTGTTTGTTAATTTCCTAAGTTTCCTATTAGAACATGTAGTTTGTTTTAAACCTGCAGCTGTATACATTTCCGCTTGTTCTCCCCCCCCCCCAACTATGCATTCACAGGAAGCGGAAACAATATAATATCATCGATGACAATGGATTCATGCCATGTACACTGCTAATTTACTTCACAAGAGATGGGTAGGCTGTGCTCTTCATAGAACATAATTTTGTATTGTAATAAAATTGCCCAATATTGTCAACTGGTGAATATACTTTTCTATTTACACTGTGCTTTCTGCTCTTATAATAAAACTGTTCTTTATAAAGATGATAAAAACAGTCCAACAAGAACGTACTTCGGGAGATTACAACAGCCCTAAAATACCTGTTATGTAAAAAATAAAATCCTTTTTACGAGCTTGGTTTATGAATCCTTATAAGGACTTATACTAAGAGTTTATTCCTTAGGTGTGCGGTAGTTAAATCGTTTTGTCAAGTGCATGAAGTTTTAAACAAAGCTATGGCTATGGTGGTTTTTTCAACACAGAGGCATGCATCAAGAAAAGTTCCATGTTGTAATATATAGTTTGGTCCTGAATTTTGCGAGATATTTTATTTTCAATATTACTGTGTTTTCAAAGGAAATGATTTAAGCTAATGGCTTGAAATATGAACAAGTTGTTACATTAGCTACGCTGCTGAATAGAAAACTGATGGAATAGATATCATTCACTAAACATTTTTATAATATTATTATTGATGGTGATGATGATGATGATAATCATGATACAAAGTTTGCAGATATTAAATCTTTAACATTTTAAAGCCTAATTTTATAAATTGTTGGCGGGGAACAGATTTGTTATACACTATCAAAATGACCACGTTGGTAATCTACAGACAACATGGTGTTTCATCGCCTTTTAAGGGAAATATCCATCATATACCTGATTTCAAAGTAACTAAGCAATTTTGGAGGAATCATTATAATCTGCTTAGTCACAGTATGGTCCAAACGAATGCTATTTGTCTTTAATATTTATACAACTGAATTAAAGACCAACATTCCCAAAATATTTGTGTGTCTATGCCAGCTCTCCTTAACTCGGAATCTCTTACAACTTGTCCATTTATTCCAACAAATACTTAAATAATTACTGCTTCAATTTTCATTCTCCTTGATTGATTCATTCATTCTTTACTTCATTGTTACAATGCAAGATACCAAACGTAGGTTATATGCTTAATTTTTTGGTGAATGTGTGATTTGGATTTTTAACGTAGCTTTAACAATTTTTCAGTCATATCTCTACGATGTCTGCAGTGTGGCGGGTTACTGTGATGTCCAGCACTGGGACATCATGTTGCAGACATGTAGCATCATGTCCCACCCAGTCACAGTATCCTGACACCAGGCCAACCAGTCTTAACACTAACCTTTTAATGCTGAGCGCCAAGCAATGCAGTTCCTGGTACCATTTGTATAAGCCTTTGGTATGACTCTGCTGGGGCTCTAACCCGCAACCTCCCGTATCCGAGGCGGACACACTAACCACTTTGGCCACCGGAGCGGTGGCTTAACTTGTAACTTTCCATACGCTAGCACATTTGAAAATATTTGAACTAGCAGTCACTACCTGCATATACACTGAATTCTCTGTTACCCCTCTCTCTCTCTCTCTCTCTCTCTCTCTCTCTCTCTCTCTCTCTCTCTCTCTCTCCAAAGTGCACATATTAGGACATGAGCTGATATAACTGATTCTAGGGACACTGCTTTCTACATACCGCAAAACGCATTTCTGTATATAAAAAAAACAAACTTATGCAATAGACTTGTAATGATATTATCCCTTCTTCCAACATCTAGAATATTCGACCAATAATGAATTGGAGTAAAATATTTCTTGAGACATAGCATAATTTTGGAGACATCTCATGTCCCAAAATAATATTATTCCTGTGCAACATGTTTCTGATTTGAAGGTTGGGCTAAAATTGTTTTAATATTCTGAAAAAGAGGATTTCAAGCATTGAGTACAAAAAGAAAAATGAACAGATGATGCTCTACCGACCCAAAAGAATTTCAAATATTCTGAGATTAAAGCATTGCTTCTTTTTAACTATTGAATGTTCAAACCATATCGGACAATTTTGAGAACTACCAATATTTTCAAGATGGCCACCTTGGCAGTGTAAGATCTGCATAATTTTCATTTAGGACCAACAATGCATTATGAAGAGTATTTTGGTGAAATCCTCATGTTGCTATGACAAACAATTCTGGAGAAGTAGCGATAACACGATTTTTAATGGCTGCCATGTTGGCTACACTAGCTGGCAGATCTGCACCAATTTCATTTGAAACCAACTAGACGCCATAATAGGCCTTCTGGTCAAAACCCGATGAGACATGACTTTTCCTTTAGAAGCGGGTATAACAAGATTTTCAAGATAAATGTCATCGTGGCAATATAGTCTGCATGATTAGCACCTGTTTTGGTTATGACCAACTAGACAACACAAGAAGTCTTTAGGTTACATCCCATATCGGTATAGCCATTCATTTAGAAATAGCAACATCAGGATTGGATGCATGATTGACGCTATTGTCATTTAGGACCAACATGACATACAAAATCTTTCAAGTAAAAACCCCATGTTGATAACAAACTGGTGCTAATAAATGCGCAATGAACAACAAACAATCCCATAAGCTCTTCTGGTATACATACATGCGATAGAACGAATATTACAAGCCGGTAGAGTTACACATTTTTATTAGTAGATCGGCTTCTAAAGTGGTACATTTTCTAATGATATAAGTTTATGTTTTTCAAGGGTACTGAAAAGAAAACATATCTGCTTTGTTGCCATAATATTTATTCTCTTCACACTATAATATAACAGCGGTCTTGAACATAACTAGGATTCAGATTCGGGTGGCAGTATTACAATAATAACACTGGTCTAGAGCAAAAATGCTTCCGAAATAAATGTAGGCAAACGTTACTAATTCTGGGTCACTAAGAACGAAAATTATGCTTAAAATTGTTGATTGGCCCTAGTTTTAAAGATATGATACTGGGTCAGTAGATACAACCATTGACTTGGGATAGTGGCGGATAAGTGAGTTATAAAGGGAAGGGATCTCAATTTAAACCAGAAATGAATGAAATACATCTTTGACTGGATCTATGGATAAATCTGTGGGTTTGGACAGTACATACCTTTTAGGCAAAACAATAAATGATGCAATCGGAAGCTGGTATTGCGGCATACATGATATTATTTGCATCATGTTATTCCTAGAAGTCATGGGTGATGCAATCATAACTAAGCTGACATCACTCTGCTGAACATATTGCTCTATATCAGCTTTAGAAATCATAGTGTCGTGCTCTCTTAAAGGGACACATTTCTATTTAGCCAAAGTGAGCTGAGATACCTCGTACTTGTGTGAAAAATGCAGATAACTTCTGCTATGTTTGTGGTGAAGTGACGTTTGCATCACACAAGCGGAGGATAACCTCTATGGTTAAAAATGCCTATCACCTTTATTTTGGCTGCAAAACTGGAGATCAGGACAAGAAGTGTGCACCACACATATGCTCCAACACTTAGGCAACAATACTTCGCCAATGGTCGAACAGGAAAAGGAAATGTATGCCTTTGAACGTGCCAATGATTTGGAGAGAGCCAACAGATCATATCAGCAATTGTTACTTCTGCATGGTGCCTCTACTTTGGGAAGGTGTGTCAAAGAAGAAAAGGTTGACTGTGCATTATGCAAATATTCCATCAGCTAGCTATAAGCCCAGTACCCCACGGAGAAGGACTGCCGGTTTCTGATGCACTAGAAATATTCTCAATTGAGTCAGACGAGGAAGAAGTAGAGGGTGAAACTTCAAGTCCTGAACCATCAATGTCACATGACCCATATGTTCTCCCATCCTCCCTATCGAACAACAACTCATAGCACAAGGTGAACTGTGTGACTTTGTCAGTGATTTGGAACTATCCAAGAGTAAGACAGAGATGTTGGACTCCAGACTATAGCAGTGGAATCTCCTGGCAGGTGATGTTAGAGTTTCCATGTTCCTCGACCATGAAGAGGATTTTGTCCCATTCTTCATGGACAGTCATCTCGTAGCCTACAACAACATCGATGGTCTGATGGCAGCACTCAACATCGTTCATGATCCAGATGAGTGGAGACTGTTCATTGATTCATCGAAGACTAGTCTTAAATCCGTTTTGCTGCATAATAGCAATGTTTTGCCATCAATTCCAGTTGGTCATGCAGTCCATATAAAGGAAACCTATGAAAACATGAAAAGACTTTTGAAGTGCATAAACTAAAAATAACAACGGTGGCAGTTTGTGGTGATTTGAAGGTTCTAGCTTGCTTGCTTGGTCTGCAGACTGGAGATACACAGTACTGCTCTTTCTCTGCGAATGGGATAGTCGTGCGAGAGATTCCCGCTACGTCAAGAGAGACTGTGGACTCCGACAATCATTGGAGCCTGGGAGAAAAAGTGTTCAGCATTCACCACTTATTGAATCAAGGAAGATTTTGTTACGATACTTGCACATCAAGCTGGGTCTGATGAAGAACTTTGCCAAGGCCATGGACGAAACACAAGCAGCTTTCAAGTACCTCCGTGGAAAATATCCAAGGTTAAGTGAAGCATAGATAAAGTAAGGTGTCTTTATTGGTCCTCAATTTGTGAACAAAATCCTTGGATGCAACATGACACTAAAGGTACATTTGTTGTACTCTCATCTAGAATTTCTCCACCGAACTGCGAAGCAGTGAGCGACAAGCACGGCGACCGATTTCACCAGGACATTGCAGCAATGGAGAAACGCTGTCAGGGCAAATGGAGCCCATCAGTGCTTGCATACTATTGCTGGACAGTGACAAGAGATGCCATTTAAAGAATACAAGAGACAAGACAAGAAGCGCCGAGTAGACACTGAATAAGGACTAAACTTGTACTTATATATACATAATAGTATTTTGCCTTTTGTTGCATAATAAATTTTATTTATATAACCCGTTTGCTGTTTTTCAAAGTGTTACATAAACAGGACAGGTGACATACTATCATGTAAAGCAACCATAAACACATAAAAAGAGCTAAGTTTACAATTTATAATTTAAACTCTACTATCTACACAATACACCTGGACGTAAAGTGTAAAAACTTAAATATCTTGGAAACAGAAGCCCATCAGTTGTTTTAATTGTCATATCTGAATTCAGCACATCAAAATACATAATAAATAGCCCATTTTATCTCTGTAGTAGACGACTTCTAAAAATAATAGACCAATGAAATTAATATATGTCAGTATATATACTGTCAAATTATGTAAAACGGATATCTTACAGTTTTGTGCCAAGATTGGTTTAAACGAAATCAAATGGAATTGTTACGTTTCATTCACAAGATCAATGTCTGGTGACTACTGATGACATTCAGTGATAATTAAGCTTTACAACTGATAGGCTCTCAATAGTTTTCTGTTCCGGACTTCCCCATATCCCCATGAATAACTTTGTACTTTGCAAAGAATGGAAAAATTGTCCTCACTCTATCAGCATTAGAATGTTGTAATGACAGGACAAAAAAGCTCAGCCTGCAATGAAATTCTAGCTTCAGATTTGCTGTTGCTAGATTTTTAAGGTTGGAGACTGCCCTCCAATACTCTTTCAAACTATGTTCACCCCAGAGAAGATGTTCCTGATATCGACTGAAGATGTATTGCTGAGTCTCATCTTCAGGCGCTTCTTTCTCGTCATGGCTCAGATAAAAAATTACGTTAACATGGCAGGTTGCAAAACTGTAAATAAAAAACAAAAATGAAAGATTGACTTCAGCTTGATACAAACATTGACAAAATACATCATGCATTTATGCTTTTTATGAATAACTTATCCAAACTTTAAAATTAATTATCGTGTAATATATTGTAAACTTATGTTTTATCTAGAGATTGAGATTAATTTGTGTGCATGAAGACTTCAAATGGTTTATGCAGTACAAAAGATGCATATCTCCGAAACATGCAAAATAAGCCCATGACCTATGCTACTTGCCGGCATATGTGTAAACTCTGATATCCAAGCACTGGTGACGTTGTATTACTTCTTAGCCAGTGGCACAAAGGATCGTATAGTTACTTACAATTACCAATAACTCATACATATACTATATTAATACTACCTTGTAGTATCATATATCATGTTAGCAATTTACTATTGTTAGCAATGATACAAAACCACTGTGGCCAGTGGTTTCATACCACTGGGAGAAAGCACACATACCGGAATATTGCCATGAATTGAACAAAATATTTTCAGCACTACATAGGAAACAAAATAAAACACAAGAATCTTGTGACACGGAATTTTTTATTTAAATTGCATTAATGATACATAGGCATGAACAAGTTTTTTGTTGACCCACATTCATCTATGTCCATTTTTATTTGCTGGAGGCCCTAGATGTTTCCAACAATTGACACCTTTCAGAACTCTACAGATTGTGAAGTCACCATTATAAATCATAACACTAGTACTTATTGCCCGTCATTGTTGTTCTGCTGTTGAAGTAAGCCAAATCTTTTGTATGTATTACTTTTTGCATACATTTTTGAAAATGTGCTGCCTTGATAGAAATCATGCAAAGTTTGTGAATAAGTCATAACATTAATTTGAAATTATAGAATCAGGCAGTTATGTATTTAAAAGTCAACTGAATCCTTATAAACATTTAAGAGTGATATTAAACAAGCGACCCAAATGACTCTAATATCACTCAAATGGCTGTTTACTTTGACAACAAGTTATTGCAGTTGATCAAGACTTGTTGATAAATGCTTTCATGGCAAGTCTCATGAAACAAAACACATTCATAAGCATAGTCTGCCAACAAGGTTCTCGTTATAGGTCTATGTGCTACATCAGATTACACTGCTGAAAATTAAAACAAATGCGCTATCCCGTGGTTAGTGAATTTGCTAGGGAATCGCTAAAATCTATGCAGCGTCACTAATCGACTGGGCAAGTGCAAATTATCACCAGTAAGCTGTCATAACAGTTAAGAATATAAGAAGTGGTCATGAGGCAAAATTGTCTAAAATAGTCAGTTAATCTGCCTATTGTTTTACTGGAGTACCTACTAATATCCTATGACTGACAAGGTACAATAAATGTTTGCTACACAAATGGACAGATTTTACATCATTCATCCACTCCTCAAGTAAATTAGTGTGAGTATTGTTACAACGGTCTTCACATACATGAAAACAGTCTGAGATACTGCCCCCAAGCAATTATCTCATTGCCGATGACTAGAAAACATGTAATGTTTGCCAACTGTTATGACTCTATTTTTCTTAAACTAAATAACCGAACGAAAGTGAAAACAAGTTTTGTAAAACTAAACAAACTATTTCCATTGAGTACAAAGTGAAAATTTAAAAGGAACTTACAGCATTGTGAATTAAATACCAAATAATCTTAAAAGATCTATCACATGTCAAAAAGTACAATGTCCCAAATTAAATCTAATCTTGAATATGCTGATGTACCAGCTTTCTTGATGTATCACAATGATATAATATACAATGTCTTTGAATGAATTAACAATAATCCCAAAGTAGTGTTAATCATGTTAATGAGCTCTTTAGTAATTTCAATGATTTATTTAAACAATTCCTCTAGAATTACCTATCAAACAAAGCTTTGAATTCACCGGGTACTCTTTTAACTTTGTTGCCTTGCTATCTTTATGAATGAACACTTTAAGGTAGTCTTACTTTTACTTACACAATAATATTTGTAACAGTAGTTGATTGGTCAGTTGAAATGAATTGACCTGACATGCAACTGTTAACTTGTTTTAAAATTCCATTCCCTTTACTTCATACGATACAAAAGACACAATGTGATGAAGATAAAACATTTCGGCAATTAATTAGTTTCTCACAGAAAAGCTGAAAGACATAGCTGTGATGGCAGACTGATGTTTTTCACGTTTGAATACAAGTGGGCATATCACATCGAAGATAATTACCGTTGACTGACATCAAATGAAAATATATATCCAAAACACTAATTTCATATGACAAAACTTATTTCATTGCTATTTATTTCTCATAATGTAAGGCATTAATGATTTTTTGCAAATCCAACCTTTATTTATAACTGTTATTTGCCAATTTTTGTGGTAAAGAAAATGTAACAAAATGTAGGATTTCTTATTAAAACTTGAGAAATCCATGATGTTGATTCAAATTACGTGACACTGACTTCCATTTTGCCAATGAAATGAGCAATATATCAGGGCTTCATTTACCAATTCGATTTTCATCACGTTTGACAAATAA
>JAECUM010059752.1:0-22079 GCA_016617855.1 Megalonaias nervosa
TAAAAATATAAGTTCTATCACTAAAAAGTTCTAAATAAATCAAAGTTCGAATCCCAATGAAGATCCAAGATGGAAGGCGATGACGTCTTCTATAACCTGTTTAGTGTTGTCGTGTCAACAGTTCCTTGTTTAATCACTAAAATTAATATTCCGGCTTTAGAATTCCGAATTATTTCCAATAAATATCTTTGTCCAAGAATTCCGATGAAGAGTATGTTTTCCAGAGAAATTAATTAAAATTCAACTGGCAACAACAGAAATACCTTTGAGCTCCGAAGGTATGAATTACGACTGACTAGAAAAACATTATGATACGTCAATTTAACTCCACTTACAATGCATAACGGACAACGTGATAGGGTCACGTGATCACTTACTTTCAAGAGTCGTAGTAACATCATATGTCAATTATCATGTCCGCCATTGACAAATTCAATTCTACCTAACAAATCTTTAAGATTGAATAAAAAAAAAATTGTTTACATAGAACTGACACGCAAGCCAAGTATGACCTTGATTACGACCAACGCTTTTCACTCTAGAAAAGAAATTTAAAAAAAATTGTTTACCACTTCTGAATCAAGGTCAGGAACTAGGTCAGCTAAAAATACAATGTTGCAAAACTTGTTATTTACAGGTCAAAACAGAACTGAACTGAATTTCCCGAAAAAATATCAAATCCAGTGAATAAAGTTATCATTACAATAACATGTAATGAAATAAAAATAAAATAAAAAATTTAAAACTAACACACAGGTAATTAAATTACATATACGTAACACTTCATACCGGTGATCGCTCATAATCTACTAGGATACGATGGACATTTCATCGTCGCTGCACTCAGTCATCCACGCGTCCAGAAACTTCTCGCTGATGTCGGAACACAAATCAAATACATCCCCAACAATTTTGAAAAGTACATGTTGTTCTCGATTGGACCTTTTGGATTCATAGATAGCTTCCAGTTCATGTCAGCATCTGTGGACGAACTCGATAAAACATACATAACCTTGACCCACCTCAATCCTGAAAAATTAAAACTGCTCCAGTAAAAAGAAATTTACTCCCAATGAGTGGTCGCGATTCGATGAAACATAACAGCCGTACAAAGTCGCCTTTTACTCACATTTACATATCTCAGAAATCACTGACGATGAATACCAGCAAGCGATCAATGTGTGGAATGCCTTTGGATGCTAAACACTCGGAGATTATCACGATGTGTATCTCAAAACGGATATACTCTTGCTCGCGGACGTGCACAACCATTTCAGACAAACGTGCTTGGATCATTACCAACTCGATCCACTCTGGTATTTCTCGGCATCAGGTCTCTTATGGGATGCACTCCTCAAGACGAATCAAGTCCAACTCGAACTCTTTACTGATCCTGACATGTTCATGTTCACCGAGCAAATGATTTGCGGAGGAATATCCGTCATCACTAAAAATATTCCATCACCAACCACAAATCGTACGATCCCACAAAGTCATCCACGTACATCTTCAGCACTAAGAATCTCTATGATTGGGCTATGTCAGAAAAACTTCCCGTTGAAGATTTTCAATGGATCACCTGACAGAAATTCCTCGAGGAAAGACAAGCCGGTTACGATTACGGATGGGCATATTTCGTCGAAGTCGATCTCATTTATCCACAACATCTCCACGAAAATCACAACGAGTATCCGTTCTGCGTTGAACAGCTCCTCTTCAGCGATGACATGCTTTCTCAACAACAACTTGAGCAAAATAATAAGTTCGGACTCGGAGACGCTAAGGTGAAAGCACTGGTGCCCAATCTCGCAAACAAAACCAAATACAAGTTACACCATCAATTGCTTGAAAAAACTCTCCAGCATGGACTCATTCTCGATAAGATCATCGCGCACTCAAGTTTAATCAGTCACCGTTGATGAAATCCTTCATCGACGTCAACACGACACAACCAGCCAAAGCCACTACGGACGTAGGTAAAAATTTCTCCAAAACTCATGAACATCAGAGTGTTTAGGAAAACCATGGTAAACATCAAACGCAGAAAGAAAATAGAAATCGCCAATGATGTACGATGATGAGATAAACTTGTTGCCAATTATGCCTTTCTACACATGAAAATATTCGGTGAAGAACTCGTCGGTGTCGAATCCAGAAAAAACAATCTCCATCTGGACAAACCCATCTACAGTGGAGCGGCAGTCCTCGATCTCTCCAAAATGCTCATGTACCAGTTTCATTACGACTTCATCAAAAAAACTATATGGAGACAAAATCACGCTGATCATGACCGATACAGATGATATCGTCATGAAAAAATCCAAAGGCGTCAAAAGAACCTGTCATCGGTCACATAGCCACCATCGATCACTACAGACGATCATTACAAGGACATCTACAATGCTACTCCATGAGAACATCCCATTCACAACGACATCCCATCCCCACACTACTCGTTAAAAAAAAGGACTATGCCCAGTCGATGATAAAATATACTCACTAGATGGCACTCACACAATCGCATACGGACGCAAAAACCAAAAACGCAGTGAGCCAGAAGCCCCATCGATCACAAAAATGAGCCAGAACCCACTTCCGGGTAGTGTTATAGATCTGTGGGGATTCACTCTGCAGCCTGACACAGGGAGCTATGTGAGTCAGAACCACTATTTTGCTAAACTACTTACGCCGTTGACATTTTAGTGGAGGTAACTATGATCCATTGGATTGGTTTTAATATCATGGAAAAATGTAAGAATATCAAGAGAAATTACAATAAGATTAGTGTATGAACAGGGGTATACCGATAAAATAGTTATCGTTGAAATAGCGCAGGAACATAAAAATACACAAAATGATCTGAGAAATATACTTGGGAAATATATACTTGAATGATGTTCTTAAAATAAAAATCACTGAGACAGTAAAGCATCTGAACCATGTGAGGTCTGATGCTGAATTCTGTCAATTCTGTGAGAGAATCAGTAATTTACTATGGGGAGAGTTTGAGTATAGAAGGTGCAAGATTTATAAAAGGCATTTTCTTAAATTTTTTTTTAGATCACCGAAGACCAACTGCCTACGTTCAAGCGTACCTGGGTTGGATATCGAGAACATGCAGCAGGATCTCAATGATATAATTGACGAATATTTTCCGTAGATCAATGCGGCATGGGGGAAAATAAAAGGTCCTCCAGATCTTCATCTGAGGTTGATTCAAATACCACGCAAATCACTGAGCTGTAGTTCAATGCGACTGGAAAGCTGAGTCACCAACATTGTTGAGGGTTTTTTTTGGTAAGTTGCTCGAGGTCAACGAAATATATCAGACACCAGCTCTCCTCCCCCGAATACATAATTATGACCAATGATAACGTATGCGAGATTTCTGCAGGCACTCATTCCTAGAACTTCGATCGTGCTTTTAACTCCACTGATGCAATGTGTGTGACCGTTATCGTATTACTGTAGTTGCGAATTTACTAAAACAAAACAGAAAACAAAATAGAAAAATCCACGAATTTAGACTGGGTCCGCTGCAATTTTTGAATTCCACCCTGGACAATCTAGAAAGATGTGCTAGATAACTTGTTTGTATCTGATGGAAACCTGATAATGGAAGACGATGAAGCAGCATCAAAAGCGCCAATAAGCGGAAACTCGAACAGCATAGAAAAATCCACGAATTTAGGCTGGGTCCGCTGCAGTTTATTGACTCGTAACAGTTTTTGAATTCCAGCCTGGACAATCTAGTTAGCAACCTTAGCAACGATTGTTTCACAATCACTAGTTAGTTTGATACCACGAACTGTAACAAGTTGAAGTTAACTAGAAAAGGCGTGTATTCTTAGGAGTACATCAGCAGACGGGACAAGTTTACTGAAACTCAGTTTTGGCCGATCGAGGCATTCAGTCCATCGTTGTCTCGTGACGGTATGTCCGGTCCGCCGGCGACTATGTTGGGTCCGCGTATGGTTGGAAAAATCTTGGTGACTATCATGATCATCGTCTTCGTCCGAACGTACTTTTGCATGCGGATGTCTTGAAGACGATTCATGATCCAGTCATGCGTGTATATACAGCTCGATGCCGTGGTTTATATTTCGTTACTCGGAATGGCTTGGGATCCACTGCTGTCAAAAACCAAGATTGGGTTGGAATTACTAATCTACATAGATAGGCATCTATTTTATTATATTTTTATTTCCATGTTGATAAACGCGCACCAAGCACCCAAACGTTGACAAATAAGACGTCACAGTCCAAAACTGTTACAGTGTATATTCGCGCCACAAAGCTTTAATTGTTTTATTAAAGTTGTCGGGATTTTACATGATCGCCTGACCAGGTGTATGGGACATAACCTTAATAGTAGTTCTCATCTTCACCTTTATAGATGTTCCCTTAACACACACACACACACACACACACACACACACACACACACACTGTACATAAAGAACCATTCATTTACAAACCAAAGTTGTTTTAAATTGCTTGTTTTTATGTTTTTTATGGGTGGGGAATGATCCAGCCAATGCCTGTTGGCGGGGTTCAGTGGGTCAGTCCCGAATGTGTAAACATTCACAAATACAACAGTTACAGTCATATCGGATACTTTTATTAAGTTCACATGGAAATATCAAAAGATCATAATGATTATCTGCATGCACTGAAAGCTCTCTCAGTGAACCTCTAGTGGCTGTCCCGTATTAGTGTGAGATTATAAACGATGCGAGTACATTAGAACATAAAACAACTACTAGTATGAAGTAATACGTAATTTGGAATTATATCTGCAATTGGGTAATGGTATCTTAAAGCACGGATCTATCTGGTTTCTTCAGAGCGCATGAATAGCCCAGTACATCAAATGAATACGGATCTGCACACAAATGCCACCAACTGGGAATCTTGGAAAATATATTGGCTTCGACCTTGTTTGTGATAGTGAACAAGACACGCTAAGAAGGTTTAATGCTCATCCAGCATTCGAATCCCGAAAGTTCGTAGATGGTGGACTCGTTACTTCACGAAGTAAAAAAAAAATCGAGGCTGAAGCAGACAAAGGCTACCTACGTTGGCATGTCTTTGATTGACTTCTCCGATCAATTAATGTACAATTTTTATTATGATAAGATCAAACAACAATTTGACAACATCAAGATGATATACATGTACACCGGATTCAATTATTATGCCTATTACCACCAAAGAAGTGTGCGCTGACTTTGTAAATGAGTTTGGTACCAGCAACTATCCCCTGGCAAGTTAAAAGATGAGTGCTTGAGAAAGCCTATCGATGAGAAAGAACTACTACTGCGCCTATAGATGTTACTGCGTCACAAAATGTACTTAATTGTTATCGGATACAGCAAACACAGGTGTCTCACGCATGACTGAGATAAGGGATTTTCGGCACAAGATGTATGGGAATGTCTTCGAGAGCGACTCGAAAAACCGTTCTGCAAGTGTACGATAAAATCGTTCCACAATTGCTTTATTACTATATATCTTACCATGACCAGCACGAACCCGCACCTACTAGTTTTGTTTCTCTGATACACTTGTAACAGCCGTACGTGTATAGGTACATTAATTGGAATTGATTGCGAATTTATATCAACAGTATCCGTGTGACTAGTGGCGCCGGTAAAATGATGTCACGGCTGCATGCTAATTATATGTCCAGTCACAACACAAAGTGGTACTATAATTACTAACCTGTACCATGGCTACGGAGGATAAAACGATGGCAGTGTTCGCGACCGTTTTGTCAGAAAAACCACTGACAACAATGAGCACATGAATGGAGCAGGGGCGTTGTGGATTTACAGGCAGTAAAAATCGAGTAAATGTTACCAGTGCACTTACGCTGGGTTCCATAATTATGACTCGTATGATTTTGCGATAGAGTGATTGAGTAGTATGATAGTAACGGTGTTGTTGATTACTGATCTCGGACACAGCCTTCTATTCCAGATCACCTTCCTCTATCAGAGGCACCTGTTGGTATCATTCACGCTTGTAATGAGGGCAAAAACACGGAATAAAAGGTGTGACCTTTTATAATGTATAATGTATAATGCTTACAAAGGTTGAGCACTCATGTCTGACTCTCATCTATGTCGGCGTATTTAAGAGGTATTGGTCTACACTTTTGGCATTATGATTAAATAACGGATTTGAAGAAGAAAATGTCTGCCTCATTTATCAAATTTGAGGCAATGTTTTTATTACTTGCACATATAAACTCTCAACACAGTGTTTTCTTTTATATAATGGCAACAATGTGGCAACGAACAGCTTTGTTTGTTATATTTAAATTTCTAAATTTTTGTTCTTGTGTACAGCGTAATGGTACGCATTGCAATTTACATATAACTATGATACTGAGACGACTTGTGTTGAGTCAGTCACTCCCAGCTTGATAACAGTTTTACAAACATACATACAGGCAATAAGGTAAGTACAAACAAACATGCCTGTTTTCATAGCAAAATCGTTTGCAAAGAAACCCTCCCTATACCCTGCTACTTTAGAGCTTTCAATTGTTTGACATTTTGTCAATAAAGTGGCCATTTGTCAGATTATTGCCACGTATGACAAAGATATATGGACGCGTCTAATCTGACCCAAGATAAGTTCCATTTAGAGGAGTTTGTAAGAAATCTAATCAATACAGTTTGAATAAACGTATACGACCCCACCTAAAACAGGAGGACCAGTCGTAAGCAAAGCATACATACATGCCAAGTAGCATCAGTATGCAGAAAATGAGTTAAATTGTTCATTCGACAAGTCCTTATATTCATAGTCATGTCAGAGTATTGAGAAAAATCTGCAGAACAATTTGTCTGGTAGATACTCAGCAAAATTCAAGTCAAGATCTTTCTTACCCTCCTGGTTGTTCTTCTAAGGACAAGATTGCAAGGTAAGAGTTTAAAGTAGCAAACAGATGCCATTTTATACTCATTATAAAATTGTTCTTGCTTGATGTTTTTCGAAGGGGTTTTGTGTTTGTCAATTTACCAAAGGAGTGGACAAAGTAACATTCATATTAATCAAAGAAGAACGAATTTAAGACCTTTAAGCCAATAACATTTGGATGCAAAATTAAATTGTATGTTACTGTCAAATGATGATCAGTGCAATGTTAATAAATAAATGGGATATAAACCAACCATTCCGTTGTTACCATTTTTAAATAATCAGTGTGTTGAGGTGTTGTCCACAAAAATTGCTCACGCTGATTTTTCTCGTAGGTCGATTTAGGAGCCATTATCATTGGATTCAACACACTAGTATCAAGTTAAATCTTCTTGTCTACCATCACATATCTTTTCAAACATAACCTATACGTACAATAACCAGCATGGATTAATAAGTAATCTTTAGCTCATTCCCTTCTAGTGTCGAACCATCTGGCGAAAGAGGGTCTCCATGATTGTGGTCGATTTAACCAAAGGACTGATCGAAATTATTTTTACTAGTCAAACCACGTTTTGGTTTCACTCGAGGACTTTGCGATAACTTATTTTGATTATAATGATGCCATTCAGATATTAAATATGCCTGCCAGAGTGGTAATCTTGAAATTCTTGTTATCTTCACTATGGAATGGACGGCCATGTCACCAAAAAGACTGAAAGACTTTTTTCCCATAAATGAAAACTGTGTCGATCTGATAACTAATATGACTATCTTGCAAATCGTGTTGTCACTATTTCTTTCAGAAGACTGGTCGTACCGACGTTGTGCTTTCACTAAAAGACTTCAGTGATGATTAGTTGGAACTAATAGAAATTTTCCAACTCTGATATTGAATATGGCTGCCATGGCATCCATCTTGTATGTTGAATATTTCAGAAACAGACATATTTAAATAGCAAGAGTTAAAGACCAGTCTGGTTTGCAATAAGACTATGCACAGTACATTTCTATATAATGATTATATTTTTTTCAGAACATCCTATTACGTCGAAACGCTAGTGAAATATGTATAAACATAGATTTTGTAAACAAATTATTGAATCCTGTTTCAAAATCAGTTTTTGAAATCATTAATTATTTGCGGGTGTGTTCAATTATAATCTGAGAGGAATTATTTATTTAAGTTATTCCTTTTGAATTACAAAGTGCTTATTAACATTTGGACTAATACATTAAATTTGGGATTATTGTGAACTCATTCTAGATTATTGGTAAATCAAGACATTAAAGACTACCGAAATTCATTTTGAACAATATCTACATTTGTACATATGATAGAACATTTAGGATTATTTGGATTTAATTTACAATGCTATAACTTAGATTTTACTAAGCTCGTTGTTTCCGGTTCTTTCTGTTACATAGTTTAAGACCTAGAGTGGTAACATAAACTGAAGTCTTGTCCTGGAACTGAATTTCAGAAATTATAAAATTGTCCTTCAAATTTCAATTTACGTTCTTTCGGAATTTTCATTGCCAAGGTAAAGATATTAACTTTGCAAATTTGAGAAATCATGGTGAAATTTCGAATTTAATATCGAGAACTTCAACAGGAGGGTTAGAGCCTATGCGGAAAAAATGGACGCTTGGCTAGGGCTTGCTAGACATTATGATCTTTCGGAAGCATTATTGTGAGTAGAAAGGGCACGTCATTTTTTATTCAAATAGAATGACAAAATACGCAACAGAATAAAGACAGAGCTGTTACAATGCTCGTAAATGCTCATAGTATATTTGTTCTTATTCCAGTAGTAGTGTGCGGCCTTGTTAATGTTCCCGTTCAATGTGTACATTTGGCATCAGGCTTCATCTCAGGACCAAGATGGAAATAAAATCGTGGTTAATCCCATTGTAAATAAAGACTCTTTATGGATCAAAACGTTAATCCTATTGAGATTGAAATCCTGATTTATATCGTGCTTGTTTATTTACCATAACTACGGTGGAAAAATAATCAGCTATTAAAAATGAAGTTGATCAGGAAATAATTGCCTTATTTTAAGAAATATTAAAACTAAAACCATAGTAAAAGATTTGATACGCTGTTTGTTTCTTTTTAAAACTCTTGTTCTCCTTCCCAAATCTACCCAGCACGATCAAGGGCCAAATATTCTATCTGGGGGTTTCTAACAATTTATGCATGAATTAGTTTAAATTGTCTGCCTATTACCCTGTAAGTTAAGGGCTTTTGGAAACACTTCATCAAACTTTGAAGTACATGACTGGATCATATAGCTTTAATACTGGAAAGGATTGGATTGATGGTGTTCATTTGTTCTTGTTTGTTCGAAGGATCAGTTCAAATTTAATTGGGTTTCAATGCTCTGGAACTGACTTTTGGACATACTGTCCGTGGACTTTTGAAGTTATTGAAATATAACCTACTTTTTGATTGAGAATTTAAAGATTAATCTTCTTGGCCATGTTTCTGATTTCAAATATAAATTGTTAAAGGCATGTGAAATAGCATGAACTAATCTTTAGTGAAAAATGGAATTATGGTATGCCAGAAATGCACAGGAAAGGAGATTCCAGTTATGTGATGAAGTTTTATCTGTATCTTTTATCTATACCTCATTGGGGCTACATTTTATGATCCGTATGCTATGAAAATAAAAGTATATGACTTTAATTATTTCACGAATACTCGTGGGAGGCTGAAACAGAAATAACGTTGTCACATAAATATTAAAACGGAATATATTTTGTAGAGATAGCCCTGTTAATTATTTAATCAATTTAGTTGGATTGCTTTCACACAGTAAGGATACAAAACGATGGAACGCAATCTGACTTTACTGCCTATTGTTTAACCATTCATCGGAATTCAGAAGTATTACACAATCTGGTGCAGAAATATTCACACCACAGAAATAAATATTTTGTGAATATGAGATCTTGTTTCCAGATGTTCCAAAACGAACAAATAAAGTCTATCTGAACCATGCGATTGTAGATTCTTCATTTACATCCCTACAGCACGAATCCTCTAAAGCAGGAATATTTGATAAAAGAAATTCAGTATTTTGCTTGAGAATTATTTCATGTGAAAGTAAGTCGAGTTCATGGTATATTATTGTACCTAAACCACACGGTGTACTGGGGATAGAAATGTCAACACTGTCACCAGAATGGATTCAAAAGATTCTGGCAAAAATTCTCTCACGGAAAGCGTTAAGGGAACTTTGGCATTCGTTTCTCTGATGGATTTTATATGCCATTTGGTATGAAAAGTTCTCCTTCAACGTTCCAACTTTTAATGAACCTGGTCATGAAATGCGCACAACAATGACATCATTATCTACAATGATTTCTATAAAGATCATTTGGAAGTCACTCGAAAATACTTTAATCGACTACATGCTGCAAATGTTAGAGTTAATTTCGCTTAAAGAAGTTTTGCCGTGCTAATGTCATATTTCGGGACATATTGTGGCACAATAGCAAACCTGTTAACGTGAAGGCTACCTTTGAACTTCCAGTGCCTATTAATAAAAACCAGCTGGTGAGATTTATGGGTATTATCGGAAATTTTGTTAAAACTTCTTTCAAATTTCATGAGTAAGTAATCAAAGTTTCATTGATCTGACAAGTGTCAAGAATCGTTTTTGATAAATTAAAGGACCTACATAAACGTGCACCAAGTTCTTTCACCTCCAAATTTCAGTCAATTATTTAGAATTTCTGTTGATGCAAGTGATATACAGTTTGGTGGAGTATTTAAGAAAATAAAAATACTGTGGATCATTCAGTATGCTATTTTTATAAAAAAAATATTAAACATGCAACGGAGAAATTATTCTATAATCAAGAATGAATTTTGGCTTTGCACAATTTCAAGTGTATGTAAGGTTGGCTCTTTTTCCGATTATTGTATTCATTAACTAAATGAAGAAAAAACATCAGAGACTGTTGGAATCGAGTTTGATGCTGCAAGAGAAAAATATTGATATTAGACGCATCAAAATAAAGGATGGTGTGATTGAAGATGCACTCTCACGTGTATAGAAGTATCATATTGTTTTATTTTTTGTATATTTTGTGTCATTAATAAGACATTTACCTATCTAGTTATAATTTATATAGTATTGCGTGCATATATATCCAATAAAAGCTCTACTGTATAAATCGTTCGTTTTTTTTATGAAAGTTAGGTGTTTTGTAAATACAATTTATATTATGTGCTTGACTTTTTCCGCGAATTATACAAATAAATAACTTATTGATTTTACTAAGGTTGTTGGTTTTGCACCTTTCTGTTACTTAGTTTAAAGCTTTGAGTCGTAAAAATGTTTACTAAGCAAACAGTGGGCATCAAAATTTATCACAAGATACGGCGAGGAGCTACAGGCAAAACTCAGATGGCATACTCATTTGGCTTTAATAAATGTTGCGTTTGTCTGTGTGTTTGCAGAGGGAAAAATTCTGACATTTTTACAAGATATGAAGGTATTCATTTTTGTGTTTGGGTTGTAGAAACAAAATTAGGACCCACAGGTATAAAGCGTTTTTCAAACACATTTATTGAAAATAATTACAATTATAATTTGTTTCGTGATATTTTTGTGATAACATGCCTTATTTTGGGACCAAAAACTAGTTCAATAATTCGTTGTACCTATATAATGAAGTTAAATCAAGTTAATGTTTTTTTTCTTTTTTCTTTTTCGACTAGATATGGCAATAATATATTTTAAGTTGCAATGACACTTTGACTTTGTGTTGAGGCAAACTTCCCAGTGTAAACACTCCATGTATTTCAACTATTATACAAACTGTCCTACATGTGTTCACCAGCAGTAAGACAAAAGCAAAGTTATTTTTCCTTTTATACGTTGATACCATTTTGGTTTTGACCATGGCTTCGGCAGATACTTTGTCTAATTTAGTCCTCTCTATTATGAACTTATTATCAGCTGAAAATAATTTAGAGCTACTGCACATGAATAAAATATCTCTAGAATTTCTGACGACACTTTGCTAGAGTATTGTTCTACATGGTCACAGTTTTTCGATTCTCAAGAGCTCAACAAATACACTTCCACATTTTCACCTCCATATTCAGGTTTCAAAATATTTATTCACCTGTAACTTGTAAAAATAAACGCGTTCTCGGATT
This sequence comes from Megalonaias nervosa, assembly GCA_016617855.1. Classification (NCBI taxonomy): domain Eukaryota; kingdom Metazoa; phylum Mollusca; class Bivalvia; order Unionida; family Unionidae; genus Megalonaias; species Megalonaias nervosa. The sequence goes on from JAECUM010059752.1 coordinate 12,113, forward strand.
TATTCTCTTGTCATAAACTGATGTTTCTATCTGTATATTTCGTCAATCAATAGCTCATTGCCAACTTGCAAACTTCTAACGGCAATAATCTATACTATCACGGGTTGATCGCTTTGCATTCTTTTCTGTTAGGTCGAATATCCCAGCAGGCGACATAAAAAAGTGATCATATTAAAACTTCGATAGATTCTTTAAACCGCACGGCGGATTAACGTCAGATTTAAAATATTTTCAACTATTATCACAAGGTATCAGAAAATACCTAGAAACTGCTTCATCCATTTTAATACAAAATTACAGATACATCCATCCTGATAAAAGAAGGCCTTGTTAATATTTTTTTCGATCGATCTTTTGTTGACAAGCTACGATAACGTACATTGCATTCTTCTTCATGATGTAGACTTAAATACTATGTATATTTGCAACAATTATGTAGAACATAAACAGGAAACTTGAATATTAATAAATCTGGTCAAGATGGTCTCAACCCTAAGATACGAGATTTTATTACATATTTTCGACAACTCACCTCCCAGTTCACATTCTCCTGAAGCCTAGTAACAGACTAACAAACAAGCAAGAAAAGCTTTGTTTCCAATCACCGACCTATCTTCCCTATGGGATTATACCTTGTTGCTTCGCAGACCCGTACTATTTAATTCATCATGCGAAGGAACCTTTGATGTCACCCACTTATTAAGCCACTTAATAAGCAGTAAAGCTTATCACGAATTGGTATAGTCTTTTCTAACTTTGTATTGACAGAACTTGACATTACTCGAAATTGCATCACTGTAATTCTGATTGAGGTTGGGGTAAATTTTTGCCGATCTATTTATTTTAGTTATGTGGAGAGTTAACTATCAGTTTGGATATTTTTGAGGGATGGAAATGTTGACTGTGAAGATATGATGACTGATCATATAAGGTAGTAAATACCATATGACTGATTTAAGTCAGAATACACTAGTTATCATAATATAAAGAAACACCGGAATTTGGCGTTTTACTAGTAGTTGGTGACAACTTTACCAAAAATTAATGTTAGAACAGGAAGTCGACTTTTAAAATCATATTTTGTTGTCATAACCAGAAGTTAAGACTGAAAATTTCTTTTTGAACTGGCGTCTATTTAATAACAAGATGTATTAGGCTGGTTGTCGAGTTTTAGGTAAAGAAAGATTTTTTGACCTGAAATTAGATTTTCACATGTTCCGTAGGTCTTTTTTTTTTTTTTTTTTTTTTTTTGGGAGGGCAAGATGCGCTCTACAAATACTTCTGAGAGAGTGTCAGGTGTAAGTTGAAGTTGCTTCCATTTGCAGCATACAACAACGGAGAGAATGTTGGGAGACCTCAATGTTGCGTTCATATACTGTGGCTGAAATGTGGTTGGCTATTTTACTTGTGGAAATTATGCAATATATAAGCACGCAGCTAACAAAAATGGCTGATCCCATGTATTCGAAAAATCAGTCCGAAAGTACAATATCTTTAGCAGTTATTAAATGTGAAAATGAATTTTGCCAGACTAGACAATACCAGCTTTTGAAAGTGCAATGAATGATTTAAAAATATATACAAAGTGAGAAAAGTTATCTGCTCGATTTTTAACAATTTAAATTTGATGTCAATGAAAAACACCAAGCAGAGCAAGCTTTTGTTGTTTTTTTAATTAGGAATACATCTGATGCAAGGCCATGCTGTATATTCTATAACCCAAAATACGTGCACCAATAGTATAATTGTTTTAAAAGTTAAAAGCAAAATAGGAAACTGTACAGCGCCACCTTAGAAATATACGGAATGAGGGCTACATGTAACTTGAGAATTGAAGAATTTAACAATGTGCAAAACCACGCACTTCCAAAACTAAGATTTGACAATAGAAGTGAGCAACTTTACGATCTGAAAAATACGTGATAACATATTTTGTTTATTGAATCCAAGATATATTAGAATGAACTTAGCAAGATATAAAATAAATAAAGTAATTGGCCCAAGTGTTTGGAACTATTTTGTTACTAAATACAGACGTGATCTTTGAGTTTGTCATCGCAGGGATAATATCCAAACTGGATAATAAATCGACAGATACCAAAGGCGCTGAGTCCTTAAGTGTAACATGATTTATTTTGAAGTCGATGGTAGCCCTATTTTGAATTTTGGAAAAATATACTTTTGCATATGGTATTTCTTTTAGTAAAAAAAAACGTATTATTTTACACTTTACTTTTTTTTCTTGGATAAAAAGAATTTTGCTCACTTTCAGTTTTGTTTATCCCAAAATAAAATTACCACCCCTTCCATTGTAGAGGTAGCGATGCTCAAACTACCCACCCTCTTCCACAAAGGGGTGTGTGGAGAGGATGAATACACAGAAATAAAGGCTGATGGTGGGTGTATAATTATTACTTTCCCCAACTGCATTCTATTGTTAACTACATACAAATATTGCAGATTTGTGTAACCATTTCTAAGAATTATAGTATAGTATTTATTTATACATAAATTCAGAGGTATGCATTAGTAACTTTGGAGTATGAGCCACATTTCACGGTCCAACGCAAGTTTATGCATATAATCGTCATAAGTTTTAAACGCAAGAAATACGTACGCTATTTCCTAAGTGTTTCACAACAATATCTAAGGAATATTTCGTGCGTCTAAGAAAGACTTTTGTGTAAGCTACTCTTTTGTATATATAGAGATAATAAATCGGTAAAACATAATAGGGCAATATGCATATATAGGACGGCGACGAAGATGACAAGAACAAAAATAACTTTGCAATGACCCCCAAAATATCGGGCAAAACATGCCTTGGCCTATTGGTCAGATTCAATGAAATTATTTCTGATTAAAGAAGGTAGTGTGTGTGTGTGTGCGTGCGTGCGTGCGTGCGTGCGTGTGTGTGTGTGTGTGTGTGTGTGTGTGTCATTTATGATTTTGCGTGCCCAGGGACTGTCAGAGTTGCCACTGTCAGATGCAGCACCATCTCCCTTGTCCAAAATAAAGCCTGAAAACCAGACCATTTAAAGATCTTATACGCCATTAAATATTACACAAATTTTTACAAGCGGTTTTTCTTACATTTTCTTTTAACAAATTCAGATTTTCAACTTTAAAATCTGCCGCCGCCTCAGACTAAGACAGAGACAGAGAGACTGTCGTACTAGAATTCAATGAATAAACATAATTTAAATTACTTTGAAGGAAACGACTGTGCCATATTTGCTGATTTATCTATATCAAAATGGCTGTTCACTTCACTATATTTATCGACTTCTATTTCCGTAAAATGCTTCTATACTTGAAAGTCATAAGGCTGACATTTCTAAAAACAAATCAGCTGAGTTCGAGCAGTATGCGGTTCCGAGCACATTTAATTAATGAAAAATGACCTATAAGGACGGTTCCGTGCACAGGTTCATTTAAAGATGGTTTCTTGTCTGACCCACCTGACCACTGGCGGTTCCAGATAGCAACATTATTAGCCCCTTCCCCCCCCCCAACCCGGCCCACCTGCAGTGGTGACATGTGTAAGAGTTCTTCTCGAAGCATGCAGTATATACCGTGTTTCATGATGATGATGTCATAGACGAGGTGAAGCGTTGCATTATCGTACAAATCTTTTGTGTTGCTGAGCCGTAAGTAAAACAAGGTCTTTCCCTATACCTACCAACTTTGTGACACAATGGTGTCAATGTTCAGATGGTACGTTTTAACGATAGCGTCCTCGAGATCCTTACGATTTTCGACGACGGTATAGGTGGTTTTGTCTCGGATTCCGGCGCCATCCATTTTTATACTATTAGGATTCTGATAACTTTAAAAGTATTCCTTTCCCATGCACAACACGCAGTATTTTCTGATGAGGTCTGAGTCGTATGTGAGGCTAAAGATTCCGTTTTCCGACTGCTCCTCCCGCTACTCTCGCGTTAGCAAGATTTGCCTGCGGATCATACCTTCGCTGCAATGAGTTCTAAAGACACAAGGTACGTTATTTCCGATCAACGTAGACGACTATCGTCTGCTGGGCGGTAAATCGTTGGGAACAATATCTGCATTGATGACGTTATTCCTACCTTTTGCGATTCTCCAGATGGCTACATCGTGACGAACAGAAAGATTTTACCATTTGTGAGACACGTGGGAACTCTGCCAGTTTATCATTACTCGCAGGTATTATCGGCTGACTGTTTCTCTTTTGGCTTCTCAGGTTTACTGATTGACGCAGTTTTTGGAACATGCGCCCACTGCCACCTGGATTTTACGCCGCGTTACGATGAAAATGTTCACTGCCGCCATTTTCTCCTTTATAAAAATGCTTCCCTTAGAGCGCCATTGGTTTCATACTGATGTTCAGGCAGAACGACGATGAAGGCGATGCCAACATAAGATCGCTGTTATAATTTTCTCAGCAAGGTTTGGAAACGTAAATGCTTCTGTACCCCAAAAGAATCGATGGCGATTTAGTCCGATTAAAACATCGTGGCATATGTGCCGTGTAAACTGAAGGCGTCGCAGCAACGTTACAGGTTAACGAAGAAATACATTTACGGTAATTAGACAAACTATAACAGTATAATAATGGAAGTTCATCCTGTCCTAAATATTTACGAAGCAAACGATGCGGCCTTCTATTACTTTTTGAATGAACACTTGCTTCGCATTCACCACTGCCCGACATTTTTTTATATGGTTATTTTGGCACATCAAAAGTCAGTAAATATTTCCACGACCATATGTGTCAATGCCACGAGATATGTTATGATTGTCACGGATTAATTGAGGCATATGGACGTATCGTTGTGTTAAATTAATCAACTACTTGTTTCATGCCGGTCTCGTTAAAATATGTTTGCAGGATTGACTCGATTTTCAAGCGTCACGTTGTTGTACATAACTAGATTGTTTTCGTTTGCATCCAAAGAGTTAGTGGTAGGGGTTTCGCTAATGGTGGAAAATAAATCGATGGTGGAGTTGTTACCGCTTCTCAACGATCTTTCATTACTCTACTCTTTTTGAAAATCTGTTTGGACATCATAACACGGTTCATCATCTGCCGATGGTACAATTACATACAACCAATAAAATGTTAACCATCGTTCTTTTTAACTATTGGTATCTGCGATACTTTTGCGTGATGCCATTGAATATTACAATCGTATCTTGATATTCTTTGTGATGTCGCGCAAAAACACATTGCACAAATCCAACTCGAGTTCAAACACGTAACGCACTAGCTGCGATTACTGGAACTTGTACTTGATGTGAAGCAAAGAAAGTTCATGTTCACCATGGTGGATATGTCAGTGTCATACTCTTGCAGAACAACTATTCGGTCACCAGTACGCACATGAATTGTTCATGTGGCTCTCGGGATTGGGTAGCACGACTTCATTTGTTATAGCAGCATCGAACAATGACTAGACTTTGATTCAACGATATCAATTTCCCTAGAGTGCTGGTAAATTTCCTCATCGATGCTTTTCTCAAGCTTCTAACAATTGTAATCTATGTTTATGTCTATTTTGCATAATACCAGTGAAGAGAAATGAGTTTGGCTACCATTGATATGCTTATGGGCTGCTCTTAAATATCGAAAAGAGTCACTAGCTTCAGACCCAGTGGGCGAGTTATGTTTCTCTTTTTACCTCAAAACTCTGCACCAATTTATTTGGTTCATGTTCTAAGGTCACTCCCAGATTCACCAACTTATCAACGTCTTCTGAATCTTTTCAGTTAGTGCATCTTTTGTGCTTCTTTCATGAACCTGTATGATGCATTCAAACGATACAGCGATCTCTCTTTATTGGTCAGATTTTTGACGGGTAGAAGTGTTCTCAAAGCGACAAGATCCATTCATACTACTTCGATTTGATATTTTGTGTCTGCTCTTATTTCCTCAGTTGAATTTTGGGAAGTCTGCTTTGTGTTTGTGCATACTTTTGATGGATTGCGATCCAATATAATGTGCAAACATTTCAAGCAATCTTCAGTTTCCTGATCGAAATGTGCCAGGGATATAGTTTCAGGTTTTGTTCCTCGCTGTGTTCGAGAATGCATTGTTGAGACTTGAGTAGTATTTCTTTTGTATGTCATGGTATTATTGTACACGTATGTTGTCAACGTGTTTCCCTCTCAGTATAATCGTCTATTGCCAGTGAATATTTCATATTCTCGTATAGGGTAAATCAACATTTAATCTAAATATCTCATCTCTTTGTGGAAAAGATCATTTCGTTTTGTAAAGAACTACCGAAACACTCGTTTAAACTGGAACCTTTTTATCTACAAGACACACCTTCAAAATATTCACTATTCTATGTATATCCGAGTCGCACAAATTCATAATTTTTTTTTGTAAATCAGCACCAATCAAACATCCTTTACATCTCAATTGAATGATTTTCATAAATGACACTGCAGTATGGTGAATTATCCAGCAAGGACTAATTCTAAATTGACAACTTCTTTACAACCAAACCACTGAGAAGGAGTTAAGTTGGTGTGGATCCTAAGAACAGGAATACATGATTGTGTTCTTTGAAGAATATTGTGATAATAAAACAGTCATTGTAATGTCAATAAGAAGGGATGTAAATTTCAATTAAACAATCAATACAAATAGTTTCTTGTTTCTCTTAAACGTCCCGCTCGCCTCTAATTAAAGAGCAGCTAATTGTTGATGGATAAATTGGCAGTGCAAAGACTGCAACGTTATAGGACACATTTATTAACACTCTTGAATCATTTTTTTTTCTCGCCTGGTATCACTGTTACGTAGACGTACGTATGTTCTTTTTTGGCGCCCTTATGTTTCTACAGAATTGTTTCGATGTCAGTTGCCAACATTGCAATTCCACAGCAACCTCCACCCCACCAATCCTAAATGTAAGTTTTGACAAGAAATTGCACCCAGGAACCCCCATCCCCTTGCTGCCACCTATTTACGGTGGCGATGGCATTGTTAAAAGATTCTGAATTAGAGCTTTGAGAAAGATGTATTGCATGTTTTAATTTTTCTGCTTCATTTTGAGATTGTTCATTATCTTTTAAAACCAAGCATATTTTCCATTTAGAAATTTCCCTCTCTGGACACTCAACATATATTGATTTGACAGAAATTCGGTTATTTTCTGTGTGCCCTGAAATCAACGGATGACTTGATTGTGGGACATAAAGAGTGTAATGTGTTGAAATTTGAAGAAGTACTGGATCCTAAAGTTGAATAAATTGTGCATTAAAATTTTATCATAGTCAAGCCACAGAAAAGTCTTTGAGAAAGTTCACTTTAATATTTCCCTTGTTTCATCTGTGAAACATAAAAGGGTCTACGTTTAAGCTTCAGTGGAATTGACCCAGTCATTGTAACGGTATATTGGCAGAGAGTACATTAGAACTACGACCGTATCTGTTCGTAAAGGACCGCATGTCAAATAATTGATCTTCAAAGTAAAGCTAATTGCATCATATCCTAGGCTATCAAAATCTGATGAAAGACATGATTATTCTGGGGAAAATTTAGAAACAGTTGCTTTCGATTGGTCAGTTAAAATTAAGGCGTACACTTTGGAAGTAATCTGAATTTTAGGTAGCGACTTGGCTCAGAATTCATTAGTCCAATTTTGCTTGCGAGAAGTCGAATTTGAGACTCCGGTGTAAAAGCCTGAGAATAGAGTTTTCCCTCGTTAACAAAGTAGAGAGGCCAGATAGCTGTCTTGAAAGGAAACAACAGGCTATAGTGCTAGGACGCACGATTGTGTGGAAAAGAAACAGCATTAAGGGAACAGCTTTCTATATCCTTCCCGAGAGAACCCGATGAGGACAGTCCAAGAGGGAAGTCCGCAAATAGAGAGTTAAGAATAAAAGGGTCAAGAGGAAGAACCAAGCATGCACGTTAGACGTGGAATACACAAAGTCAAGAGAGAACGACGCCAGGTGATGCAGGTCACATTGTACTCTTTTCACCACTCGTTACTATGATGAACGAATCCGTAAATTGAACACTGCTATTAAATTCTATTTATGTAAATCGGTTGGATTGTAATTGCAATTTTTGCTTATGTATTAATTAATTAAATTTATTTTATTTTATTGTTTAAGGGGGCTCGTATTTGTTTATTTCTTATCAATAGTCTTGCTTAGTTCTCTGTCAATGTTCTATCTATCTACTCACACTGGGCAATAACATCGAGGGAGGTCATCCTCTAGATAACGATCGCCAAATCAATTAAAGAGGGCACGCACGCGCACGCATGTCTCACGTACACATCTCACACCTCCCCCCTTTACAAAGAGCTTAAAATAAAAACTCTTAAAATCTATTACAGGCTGTGACGTTATCACATTGTAATAGACTGTGCTACAGATTCTTCAGAATTTTAGATCTGTCAAATATTATTGCATTTTATTTGTTGGTTGGTTTCCTTGTTATTTTATTTTAGTTTTGTTTACAAAAGAAAATACAACACATTATTTTATGAGACCATTTTATAATATCCCAGACACAATGTTAAGAAAAGGCAATCGACACCATTTCTCAATGTCCTCTGCATACAGAAATTTACACTATCGAGTACACAAACTATGTACTTAAATGGTATCGACGATCTACAGCTGTCAGGACCGGTAGTTGAACAACCACCAAGACACGTATATCGGGTTGTATCAGAGGGTCTAATATTGGCTTCCTTGTTTTCAAATAACACAATATAAAATTAATTAATAAGGCCAACATGATATTTTTGGCTAGCAAGAACTAATAATAAGTGCCAGATAGAAGTTGCGTCTGTTACTAGATAATTTTATGACACAAATATTGACAAAAAGATATATATTATCTTTATGATATGTGACAATGAACAAATCCTATTGTTTGCTGTTCCGGCTGTGACGTTATCACATTTTGCATTTTTCAAGGGCCACGCGTGGGTAATAAATACAGAATTTTGAATGTCATGTTTTATGTTCACTCACTGTAGTGCACAATTGGATGCTCTCAGATAAATGATTCAGAATAATGACGTAGAAAAGGGAATAAAACCTAGCAGTTCTCAAATGATCAATAATCCATCGAGACTAAGGTCTCATTGCAATGCAAGGAACCTAAGAATTTGGTCACTTTTCCAAAAATGGAAAGAAGATAAATTTGATACGCCAAAACAGTCAGGCCATACAGTATTTACTAATGAATTACTGGTTTTCTTGGGTAATTTATCAAGAACTATTCAGTTAAGAGATGAATTTTATTCATGTAAGTTCTTTTTTTTAACTGCATGACTGGAAGAGCACGGATACTCTCTGTCGTTGGATATGTGTATAGTGACAAACACTGATGTATTCAACAACCAAGTATATCGTAAGCCTCAGAGAGGTAGGTAATTTCCTACTTGGCTTACCTTATCATTATCCTTACAACATCTTGTTCTCGTGAGGCTGTAGAGAAGATATAATTAGCGCCGTAACATTAAAGACGAACAAAGAAAAATGTATAAATGATGCAAATATATCTTATCAGATTTTCTTCTATAGGAATTAAATAAATTTTGAGGAATTCTTCTGTAGGAATTAAAATAAATTAAATTAGAGAATGTTGTATTGCATAGCACAAGATTTCTGAAAAATGACAATAAGTTCTTGGTAAGGTGTTTGGTTTTACAGGAAACATTAGAAGTATAAATTTCATTTTCTTCCTAGGTAAGAATAGGTGTACTGGTTTTTTAAAAACCCTTTCAAACTGCAATTAGCTCCGAAAATACCACTGCTACTGCTAGTAACGCTGCAGGTATTATTCTGGAAGCTGCTTCCACTACTGCTGCTGAGTGAACAACCAAACTAGTAGTAGTAATTGTAGTAGTGGTGGTTCTTGTGTTTCAGCTGAATTCAGAAGACCAATCTGTTCCATTTCTACCATCGTTACTTAATACCTTTTGCTGTAACTGTGTAAAGTGTGTTTGTG